>RJWT010026249.1:0-15885 GCA_004365215.1 Cuniculus paca | reverse complement strand
CTGTTTTTAGTATATAGCTAAAAATAGAACTTAAGCGTCAGATTTTTTCATTCAAAATTTCTTTTTAGAAGGGGCCGGGGATATAGCTCAGTGGCACAAATGCCTGTCTGGCAAGTGCAATGTCATGAGTTTGATACCTGGTAGAAACAACAACAACAAAAATCTCAAAATTTCTTTTTAGAATATTATATACATATATCGTACATTATGATAATTTGACACATATACAGTAAGTAATGATCTAATTGATATATTCAGAATTTCTAACTCCTTATATATTTATCATTTCTTACAGTTTGCAGCCTTTGATCTCTTCTAGTTTTTAATAAAATATGTAATCAATTCATATAAACTATAGTAACCTATCATGCTGTAGAACACTATAAACTTATTTTTCTAGTTATATTTTGTTATCCACACTTTATCCTTCCTCCCGCTACAATTTCTAGTCTCTGGTGGCCACTAATATATTTTCTACTTCTAAGAAATCTTTTTCAGCTTCCATATATGAGCAAGAACAGGCAGTATTGGGTTTTTTTGTGCTTCGTTTATTTCACTTTTAATATAATGTCCATCTGTACAGTTCCTTCTGTATTGCCACAAATGAGAACATTTCATGTTTTCAATGAATGAATAATGAAAATATATACATATATGTGTGTGGGGGTGGTTTTACTCAGTCATCTACTGATGGACACCTTAGTTTATTCTTTATCTTGGCTATTAAGAATAATGTTCTAGCTGGGTGTGGTGGTGCACTCCTGTAATCCCAGTACTCAGGAGGCTGAGGTAGGATGATTGTTGCAAGTTCGAGACCAGCCTGGGCTCCAAAGTGAGCCCAAGGCCAGCCTGAGCTGCACAGCAAGACCCTCAAAAAGACAAAATAATAATAATAATAATGCAAGGAACATAGGAATGCATGTATCTATTTGCTATATGGAATTTTACTTCTTTTGGATGTATACCTATTAATGGGATAACTGAATCATATAAAAGTTTTGTTTTTAATTTATTGGGGAATTTCCATGACTGCATCACTTTACACTTCTACCAACAGTTCCCTCACTAACATTTGTTATTTTTTTGTTACTGATTATAGCCTTTCAAACTAGGAGGACATGATACCTCATTGTGGTTTTGATTTGAATTTTTCTTATGATTAATGATGTTGAGTACATTCTTTTATACATTTATAGAACATTGGTATATCTTCTTTTTGGAAATGTCTTCATATCATTGGCTCATTTTAAAATCAGACTACTTATTTTCTTACTGTTGAATACTTTATGTTCTGTGTATTAATCTCTTGGTATAGGAATAATCTAATCTTGTGTGTGGTTTCTTCATTGTGCTGATTAAGGTCCTTTGTTTTACACAACCATCTTAGTTTTACAAAGTCTCATGTGCCTATTTTTGCTTTTGTGGCTTGGACTTTTGGAATCTTGTTCAAAGTACCACTGCCTTGTATTGGGGTCTTAAAGTATTACCCTTATTTTTTGTAGTTCTACATAGTGCTTTTTAACCACCACTGCTCTGCTTTTCTGAAGTCTACTTAGATATGCATTGGAGGATCATAGGGGTAATAGGACTGCAGGATGTTACTGATACATCCTGCCATGTGTGGGGTAGTCTGCTGCCATAAAGATGTATTGAAGTCAGATTCCAATAATATTTCCATCACTGAGACACACTGGCAATGAGAATTTCAACTTTCACATTGGATTGTTCAAAAGAAAATGTTTTTAAACTCTGCTAAAATAGCTTTAAACAGTACCTGAGATTGTTCTACAGCTTTCTTTCCAATCAAACTTTTTTTTTCCTTTGAATAAGTAACTAAGATGAACCTCATTTTTAGCTGTCGACACTAAGGAATAATTTTCGTAGTTACAAATTTATATTTTATTAGAAAAATTAGAGCTTAATTACTCAAGACTGATGTCATCCTTGGCCTTCTAGAAAGTTGTACATTGTTAGGGAATAAACTCTGTTTAAAGGGTGTGATGTCTTTCATATTTCTATAGAAACACTAGTCATAGAGACCAAGTTGCGTTTTTCTTGTCATCATTTCTTAGAAGTAGAATGCGAATGGAGAAAGAGAATATTTCCTTTCCTTGAAGTCATCTCTTCCAAAGTCTCTGGACTATGTATGGTAGCCATAAATTGTCCATGGGTTCTTGCTGTAAGGAACTGCTCCTTTTCAGCCCTGTACTATATGCCATCAGAGTGACCACTGTTGCCCATCTATTACTACTGGGTTGTCCTGGAAAATGTAACTAATAGACCTTACCTAAATCCAGGACCCTCCATCTCAGCTGCCCACATGCCTTGAGGCACAGCATCTCACGGGCTCAGCACAGCCACAGTCTTCCTTGCTTCAGAATATCACCCTCTGGCACTTCTCATCTGTAGGAGTCAGTGCTCTCCTTTGTCCTCAGTCTCTTAAAGATAACATGGTGCTGGGGGACTTCACCCTTTTTCTTAGTCCCCTTATGTGCCTAGGAACCTCTTTAAATTAATTGAATGAATTCATAGGCATTTGTTACTTCTATAGATGGCACTGCAAAAAGCCATCATATGTGATGGAGATATGGAATATTGCTACTTTTCATCTATTAATTAGCATTTCCTTGATAATGAGTAGGACTCAGAGGTCTTATAAGCCTGGCCAAACTTTAGACTACCATCATAGCACTCTGGGCAACAACTGGTCCCATCGGATTGCTACCCACACTAAATTCAAGAACTCTAGGCACCTCTTACCTTACAGATACCAAGAATATAAACCAAGGTGACAGATGTATCTTATGCTGTAAGAACCTAATACAAGATCTTACTGGGTTACTCTTTTCTCCTTTCAGAGCCGAACGTTACTCACAGTCACCAAGGTACTCATTTTGCTTTTCAAAATATACAATGCAGTTCTTTTAAAGAAACCATACCGTCCCACTTCCCTGATAAGCTCCAGGCAGTGCTTAAATAGAGGGACATAATGAACTCATCAAAAAAAATTCCTATTGAAGTTACAAAATTGCAAGTTGGCACCCTGTTGAGTTTCTCATTGCCACAGGCATTGTTTAGCAACAGATGCTCTCTTCATCAGTGTTACACAATTTCCTAAATTGTCTTATGGGGTTGACAAGAGCACTACCTCTGAAGTTCACACTGTGACATCCACCTGGCCCCTGAGCTGTCCAGAGGTGGTGGGTGTCCTCTGTACTGAAATCACCTGTTGCTGCTCATGGATTAGTAGAAAGGATCCAACACCTTATAAGAAAAATGTAAACTAATATACGAGTAACATGTAATGTTTCCCAAATATGAAAAAAAAAATCCAAGACTATTCTGCCAGAGGACCCACTATCCTTTTCTGTATTTTGCTAAACGAACAGGGGAGTAGGTTTTCATAAGCTTCCAAACTATTACTCATAATTGTGGCCACCCTAATCCTCTCTCATCTTTAAATATTTATTGTGATGTCTCAAACATCCTCTTTGTCAGCCTCTTAAGATATCAGTCATCATCATAGCAGATATTTGAATCATCAAATGTGTCAGTTGTATTATGAATCCTAAAATTTCATGTGCTGTGCTGTCAGACAAACTGTACTCATTCAGTGCTCAATCTAACAGCTTTCACCTCCTTGCCAGGTGCAAAATTGAGCAAATTAGTCATGCACATCCTCCCAGGGGAACGAGAGGTCACTGCATCTCTCATTTACTGTGAAGCCTGCCTTCCATATTCTCTACATGTTCATTCTGTTTCCAAGTGCAGTGCCCACGTAGAACTGCACTGTGCTCTATGTCATCCTCGCCTGGGCTTTGAGTATTTGTGACTAAAAATCTCCTGTTAATTTAATCTGCTTACACTGTGCGTTGTGTATTCAGCCACCTCCATGAGCCCCAAGGCTGGATTCCCTCTTTCACCAATGGAACATAGAGGAAGCCAACAAAACAGGCGCTCACGCTCTTAAATTCCCTCTCCTCCCCTAATTATATAATGCATGCCATTTTTCCACAGGTCTTTTGCTCTGTCCATGCTGTGAAGCCAGATGCAGATATTCATCCATCCTAGTCTCAGAGGATGGCTAAGGAACACTAAATCATAAAATTTCCATAGTGGTGGCATAATCATATCTTGTACCTTCAATCTTATTTTCTCCCTTAGTTTGATGCTCAGTAGGTTATGTCTGATGACTTTTGCAGATTGTTGGAAAGGTGAGAAAAAGTTTTCATTTATGATGTGCTACAGAAAAATCTATGATAAAATTTTATTTGAATAATCAACTTTCTCTATTTCCCAGGAATTATCCATTCTTAATTTAGAAACAACTTTCTGTGTTGTACAAAGACAGCTTAGCCTTTACCTTACTTTCCCTGAAATGAATGTACTTATAGGTATTTATTGCATATCATATTTTTTTATGGAAAAAAGGCGAAACAAAATTTCATAACAAAATAATAGGAGAAGAACAATAGTTCATACATTGCATGTTGTAATCTTTAGTTATTCAGAGTACAAGATATGGGCGTTACAATTTCTCCAATTGATATTAGCACAAACCTTCCTTTTCAGTGAACGAAGAGACACTAATAGTATAACTGACTCATATTTTTCCCTTTTCCTTTGTGTTCTTTTGCATTTCCCCCATCCTAGTTCATTTTTCCTTTTGAACAGTTTCTTCCCATTTCACATCTGTTGTTCATTTTAGACCTTATTTACTTTTTTACTTTCTCACAGCAGGGAAACAGTGTGATGTGTACACATGGGAGTCTGGTTTACTTCATTTATGAGTATGATCTCCAGTTGCATCCATTTACCTATAAAAGCTTCAAATTTATCCTTCCTTATAGCTGAGTAATACTTCATTGTATAAATATATCACATCTTTTTTATCCATTCCACGGTTGATGGGCATTTCAGTGGTTTCCAAGATTTATCTATTACAAGTTGTGAAGCTATAAATATGGGTGCACATATATCACTGTGGTATTATGTTTTTAATTCTTCTGGGAAGATACCCAGAAGGGGAAGAGTTGGTTCGAAAGGGTCCTCTAATCCTAGCCTTTTGAGAAATCTTCATATTGATTTCCACAGTGGTTACACCAGTCTGCACTCCCACCAACAGTGAAGAAGCATTCCTTTTTCCTCATAGCCTCTCCAGCATTTGTTGTTGATTGATTTCTTCATGATAGCCATTCTTTCTGTGGTGAGATGGAATCTCAGATTTGTTTTAATTTGCATCTCTGGAATGATCAGTGATGTTGAACATTTTTTCATACATTTATTTGCCATTTGTATTTCTTCATCTGAGAAGTGTACATTCATCACAGATGCCCATTTTTGGATTAGTTTTTGAATTGGGGAGGTCTGAATTTTTTTAATTCTTTATATGTTTTAGATAGAAGTCTTTTGTCTGAAGACAATTGGCTAAAATTTTTTCCCACTCTGTGGGTTGTCTTTTTGCTATGTTGGTTTTATTTTTGTTATTATTATATATTTTTTTGCAGTGCAAAAGAATTTTAATGAGATCCCAGTTGTTGATTATTTGAAGTATTCCCCATGCCCTCTGGGTTTTCTTCATGAACTGTCTGCTTATACTTATGTCTTCAAGATGTCTTCCTACTTTCTCTTCTAGTGGATTTAGTGTTTCTGTTTCAATATTTGGATCTTTGATCCAGTTTGACTTTAGTTTAGTGGCTAGTGATAGACATGGGTCTATTTTTAGTTTTCAGCACGTAGAGAGCCAGTTTTTCCAGCACCATTTATTAAAGAGGCTATCTTCCATAGAAAATGCTTGGCCCCTTTTTCAAAGATAAAGTGACTGAGTGTGTTTGTAGCATGATGTTGGCTGTTGGTTTGTCATAGATGGTTTTTATCAGTTTGAGACAAAGACCATCTATTCTGATTTTCTGAAGTGTTTTAATGAATGAGTGGTGGACTTTATCAAAAGTTTTTTTCTGCATCTATTGAGATGATCATGTAATTTTTGGCTTTGGCTTTGTTGATATGGCGTATTACATTTATTGATTTGTGTATGTTGAAGCATCCCTGTTTTTCTGGGATAAATCCCACTTGATCATGGTGTGTAATCTTCTTGATAACATTCTGTATTCTGTTTACCAGTATCTTATTAAAGATTTTAGCATTTATGTACATTAGGGAGATTTGCTTGCTCTTTTTTGGTTAGGTCTTTCTCTGTTTGTTTATTTATTTATTTTTATGAGAATAATACTTGCCTCCAGAAATGAGTTAGGGAGTATTGCTTCCCTTTTGATTTCATTAAAGTGTTCAAGGAGTTTTGGCATTAAATGCCCAAATTTCTTGTGGAATTCATCAGTGACTCCATGAAGATTTGGGGTTTTCTTCATTGGTAAGTTTTTAATTACATTTTCAGCCTCACTAACTGATATTGGGTTGTTCAGAATTTTTTTATCTTATTGATTCAGCTTTGGTAATTCATATGTATCTAGGAATCTGTCTATTTGTTCTGTTTTTCCATGCTATGGGAGTAAAGATTTTTGAAGTACATACTTCCGATCCTCTCAACTGCCACAGGATCGATCAGTAGTGATTTCATCCTTTTCATTCCTTCAGGCATGAATTTGAGTCTTTTCTTTCTTGTTTTTGATAAGGTTGTTTAAGGGCTTAATCAATTTTTTTTAATCTTTTGAAGAACCAAACCTTCAATTAATTCTTTGTATTGTTTTCTTAGTCTCAGTTACATTAATTTTTGCACTGATCTTAATAATTTCCTCCCTGTATGGGTTTTAAGCTTGACTTGCTCTTTCTCTAGAAGTTTGAGTTTTAAACATTATACATGAATAGATACCCCTGCTTTTCTCTGGGTTCCTGTTGCATAGAGTATTGTTTTGTATCCTTTGACTTCCAGTCCATGAATTCCTTTTTGAGTTAAATGTGTCTCTTGCATACAGCATATTGTTGAATCTTGTTTCTTTTTTATTTTTATTTATTGTTTAGTTTTAGAAACAAAAAATAATAAAAACTATGGTGCAGAATTTCAAAATAATAGATTAACCCTGGTTAATATATTGCATACTGTTATCTTCAAAGTAGTTTTTCAGATAACAAGATATAGACATGAAAACAATGATGGAATATTTGAAAATGAAAGTACAACCTATTCTTTCTGATAAACTAATAGAAATTAGTAGTACAGTTATCTATCTTGTGTGTGTGTGTATATATTCATTTTTTACACTAGGGAGACAATGTGATATTTACACATGTGAGTCTAATTCATTTCACTTATGAGTATGATCTCAAGTTGCATCCATTTACCTATAAAAACTTCAAGTTTATCCTTCTTTATAGCTGAGTAATACTCCATTGTATAAAAATACCACATCTTTTTATTCATTCCATGGTTGATGGGCATTTGGGTTGTTTCCAAGATTTAGCTCTTATAAATTGTGCTGCTATAAACATGGGTGCACACATATTTCTCTGGCATGACATTTTCAATTCTTCTGGGAAAATACCCAGGAGCTGAATAACTGGGTAGAGTGAGATCTCCAATCCTCATCTTTTGAGGAATCTCTGTGTTGATTTTCACAGCGGTTGTACCAGTGTACACTCCCACCAACAATGGAGAACGTTTCCTTTCCCCCCACAACCCTGCCGGCATTTGTTATTGCTTGATTTCTTGATGATAGCTATTCTTTCTGGGGTAAGATGGAATCTCAGTGTTGTTTTAATTTGCATTTCTCAAGTGACTAATGATGTTGAATCTTTTTTTCATATATTTATTTGCTATTTGTATTTCTTCATCTGAAAAGTGTATGTTGATCTCAGCTGCCCATTTTGGATTGGGTCTTTGAATTTGGGCAGTCTGAGTTTTTCAATTTTTATATTCCCTAGATGTCCTTTATCTGAGGGACAGTTGGCTAAAATTTTTCCCATTCTGTGGGTTTTATTTTCACTCTGTCAGTGATTTATTTTGAAGTGCAAAAATTTATAATAAGATCAGATCCTAGTGGTTGATTCTTTGACATACTTCCCATGCAGTTTGTGTTTTGCTTATGAATTCTTTTCCTACCCTTCTCCTCAAGATTTCTACCTACCTTGCTTTCCAGTAGATGTAATTTTTGTTTTAATATTTAGATCTTTGATACATTTTGATTTTAGTTTAGTGCATGATGATAGACATGGGTCTATTTTTAGTGTTAAGTATGTGGGAAGCCGATTTTTTCCAGCATCATTTATTAAAGAGTCTATCTTTCTTCCGGTGAACATTTTTGGTAGCTTTTTCAAAGATAAGATTGCTCAGTATCTTTGTAGTTGTGTCTGCATCTTCTAATTGATTCAACTGATACTCAGATCTATTTTTCTGCCCTTATCATACTGATTTTATCACAGTAACTTTTTAGTGTAATTTCAAGTTTGGGATTGTGATGCCTCCTGCCTTGCCTTTGTTGCTCAGGTTTGCCTTTGCTATCTAGGTTTCTTCTGTTTTCAAATGAATTTTAAGAATATATTCTATAGATCTGTGAGGTATGCTAATGGTATTTTGATCATAATTACATTAAATCTGTATAACAGTTTTGGGAGTATAGGCATTTTTATAATATTGATTCTTCCTATCCAAGAGCAAGGTATATCTTTGTATTTTCTGACATCCTCTTTCATCTCATTTTTCAGAGTACTGTAGACTTTTTGATATATACATCTTTTATATGATCTGTTAGATTGAGTCCTAAGTATTTCATTGTTCTGGATTCTAATTTGAAAAGTGTTATTGCTCTAATTTCTCTCTCAGTGAGTTTATTGTTTGTGTACAAGGATTCTATTGATTTTTGAGTTTTTACTTTGTATTCAGCTATGCTAAAGAATTTGCTTATTAACTCCAGTAGTCTTTTACTTTGGGGTCTTCTATGTAGAGTATCGTGTCATCTGCAAATAAAGACAATTTAACATCTTTCTTTCTTATCCTTGTTCCTTTTATTTGTCTCTCTTATCTAATTGCTCTACCTGACGTTTCCTATACTATATTGAATAAGTGTGGTGGTAGTGGGCATCCTTGTCTTCTTTCTGAGTTTAGAGTGAAAGCTTTCACTTTTTACCCATATAGTATGATGTTGGAAGTTGATTTGGCATAGATACCTTTTATCAGATTGAAGTAGAGATCATCTATTCCAATTTTTGAAGGGCTTATATCATGAATGAGCGTTGGACTTTATCTAAAGCATTTTCTGCATCTTTTGAGATGATTATGTCATTTTTGTCTTTAACTCTGTTGATGTGTATTGCGTTCATTGACTTGTGTATGTTGAACCATCCCTGCATTCCTCTGATGAATCCCTCTTGATCATGGTGTGTAACCTCCTTGATGGTTTGCTGCATGCTATTTGCTAGTATTTTACTGGGAAATCTTGCATCTATGTTCATTAGGGAGATTAGCATGTAGTTCTCCTTTTTGTTAGGTCTTTCTCTGGTTTTGATATCAGAATAATACTTGCTTCCAGCAGTGAGTTAGGGACAATTGCTTGTCTTTCAATTTCGTTAAGAAGTTTGAGGAGTATTGGCATTAAATTATCTCTAAATTTCTTGTAGAATTCAGCAGTGAATCCATCAGGACCCAGGTTTTTCTTTGTTAGAAAATTTTTAATTACATTTTCAATTTCAATTGAAATTCTTTTCTTTTCTTTTCTTTTCTTTTCTTTTCATTTTTCTTTCTGTTACTAGGAATCAAACTGAAGACCTCATGGTTTCCAGGCAATGCTGTGCCACTGAGGTATATCCCTAGCCCAGGATCTTGTTTCTTTATCCATTCTTCCTGTCTGTTTCTTTTGATTGGTGAACCAAGGCCATTTACATTGATGGTTATAACTGGTATGTATTGGTTTGTCTTTTTTCATGGTATTTTCTTCCTGTTGGTTCCCTGTTTTTACCTTCTGTTTAGTTGCTTGCCCTGCCTAGTGGTTTATTTCCATTGTTGTTCTTGGAATTGTGGTCATTTTTATGTCTGTCTTGAACATCTTTCAGTACCCTGTGTAGTGTTGGTTTGGTGCTTATGTATTTCTTCAGTTGTTCTTTGTCATGGAAGTAATTTATTTCTCCATTGATTTTGAAAGATTGTATATCAATCTGTATTGGAATTTGTTTTGTTTCAGGGCTTTAAATACTTCAAGGTTTTCTTGACTTGAGGGTTTGTGTTGGGAAATCAGCCATGATTGTGATAGGTTTTTCTTTGTAGATGATGGATTTATTTTCTCTAACAGCTTTTAATACTCTATTCTTGTGCTGAATTTCTGAGATCTTGATTACTATGTCTGGGAATAGATTTATTTTGACTATGGGTAATTGGAGTTATTTATACCTCACTTATTTGTATTTCAAATTCTTTTCCCTTGCATTAAAATTTTTTTCCTATTACTTCAGCAAATAATCTTTTCATGTCATTTGTGTTGACTCTTGCTTTTTCATTCCCACCAGTCAGTCATATTATTTCTCTTTGCATAGTCTTGCATCTGTTAAATTGTTATATACTTATCTTTTTATGAGATCTTTCCTTTCATGATCACTAACTGTGATCATGTCTTGAAGGTCTGAAAGTCTGTCTTTAGTTTTGTTCAAGTGGTTTTGTCAACTTTTAATGGAACTTTTAATTTCCCAGATATCTGTTTGAGTTCATTTCATGAATTCTATTTCTTTCCTATATGATCATTCACAGTTACCATCATTGTCCTATGGTCTTTTTTTTTTTTAAATCAATCTCTAGATTTGCTGAGCAATTCCTTTATGTTGTTATTTCCTTTTAAATCTGTGAGATTATTTCTGATCTGATTTCTCCTGTAGCCTCATGGATTTGTTTCTTTACATCAGTTGTAATCATTTCAGAAATTTCAGTTGTGTGTCTTCTATTTTCCTCTTTCACATTGTCTCCTGGATTTATTCTGGGTGGGCTGGAGATCTGAGGTTGCATTTTGCTTCTGTGTCTTCTCATTTTGTCTTTGAAAGGTTTTTATTTTTTTATTTTTATTTTTTTGTAGTGATCCTTATGTCTTTGTAGTAGGTAGCTTTATCACTAGTATCATGGTCTCTCTAGGTAAAGTCTTCTTCAGGGATGTCTTCTGTGTATAGAAGTTTTTTGACTTGTGTCCGTCCTACTTTCACAATTAGGAGCAAGATGTGGATGTCTGGTTCAGTCCCACTGCTTTGGTACTGGACTCTGTTTAGATTATTACCCCAGAGCTTCCCAGTACTGTTACAGAAGTGAGAACAACTGATTACAACAGATATGACATCCCATCTTAAGTAGTATAAATAGCAGTAACAATAGCATCAAACACAGTTTAGAAACTGACAACCTGTGGTAACTATTAATTTTGTACCTTCAACCATAGGAGCAAATCTACAGTTATTTTACAGAACTCATCATAAATTCGGAGCTTACATGCAACATGTTTCCCCTCTGTAGAGTGGTTTTACCCTGAGGTGGAGAAATTTAAGAAGGATAGTGAATAAAACAGGTATAACTGAAAAGAAATAAAGCAGAAGCAAAGCTGGAGGACAAAGGATGATCATACAAGCTTTGGGAAACTAGAGAAGAGGGCAGAAGAGAAAAAAATGAAGGTGTAAGCACTGTATTATTAAAGTTAACCAGAAAAATTAGACTATTCACTCATAAGAAAATATGATTAAATCTAGGGAAGTGAATTAAGGAAAGGGAGAGAGAAGATAAATAGATCGGGGCAGAAATATAGATTAAAAAAAAGAAAAAAGAAAAATGAAAGGAAACAAAGCTGCAAAGTAAGAAGAAAAATAAATAAATTTTAAAAAAATTCTCTGTTGTTCACTAAGAGTCCAAAACTGCTGAATAACACTGCCAAGCCTGCAGTAGAGTTTGTGCTGGATTTGAGGCTGATCTTGGCCTCCAGGCGTCGGGGCCTAGGACCAGAATCTTCAGCCAGTACTTTCTGTATGACCCTTAGAAGCCTGTTTCCTTATACTCTTTCTGTCAGTGTCTCTGTCCCCATTGCTGTGCTCTGTTCAGACAGAGATGGGATTGTTCCCAGTGCTGTGCACCTCTGGCTCGCCCTGATCCTTGATCAGCTTTCTGTGTTCCTCTTTCACTGGCAAGTCTCTGGCCTCTCGGGTTGTTTGTTGCAGGTTGGGGTAGCATCCTGTGTGGTCCTCTTCTCCTGCTGTTGCAATCCAAGGCTGCTCAGTCCCAATTCTTACTCTGATCCTGAATGGGGGAGTGCTACCTTCCCACTTTCTGTTTTACAAGGCCCTTCATGACTGCCACCCACCTCTGCTCTAGTCTTTAACTATTGGTGAGGTGGAATGATGCTGTGGGGTACCTTTCTGCACCTGCCTTTTGGGCAGTGATGACCCCAGGCTGCACAGTCCCATGGTGCAAGGTGATTTAATTTCCCACGTGTTTATTATTATAGGTCATGGGGGAGCTGTTTCATTTACTACTAGTATTTATTATTGTTCCTAGAGGCTCCAGTTAGCTCTGGTGCACAAAATGAGAGGGAAAAAAAGTGAAGAAAAGAAAACAAAAAGGGAAAGGGAAAGGAAACAAAATCCTAGGAAAACTGGTCAATCTTCAGGGAGGAAGCAGTTCACTTACTCCTGTATGTTGGTCTAATTTACTGCTTGACTTTAACATCTTCTATTTGGAGTAAGGCAGAAGATTCAGGAGCCCTTATATCCCAAATCTATCTGGTATGGTTTGATGTAGCCACCCTTTTTTAGTGGATACATTTTTCCCTCTTCGTTTAGGATTCCAAGTATGGTGGGCAGTTGTCCTGACCTGGCAACCCACCAGCAGCCAGGTGGGCTGGCCGGCTCCTTATTAAGTCCTTTATCTATGTTTTGCATAACCTAGGAGTCTCTTATTTCAGATTGATTTTGGTTTTAGAGTGTATGTTCTCCCCTTTCTTCCAATTACCTGTGTTTTTAGTTGAATTTCTCTGAGTAGCTCTGAATGAGTTTCCTCCTAGTCAGCCATGCTGTCTCCCTCATGCATATCATATTGGTTGAAAGCCAGATGTGAGAAAGTTCCTTGATTTTAAATTAAGATTGACTGTAGAACCTGTGTAATCACAGAAAAAAGATCTTTGGATACAAATATTTATGATTAAATGAGTTAATAATAGCTAATTGTTCACTTTCTATAGGGAAAAGTTTCACGTGCTATTTTATTTCCTACTTAGAGCGATTGGAAAATGCTATAATGACCCACTTTCTTCACTTTATATATGAAAAAAATTGAGGCCTACCAAAGTTAAGTAACTGACTTCCAAGTTGTCAGTCAGAAGCAAAGGCAAGTCCAAAAGGATGTCATCTGACTTCAGATCCTGACTACTCTACCACTGTAAATACAGCCTTTCTTCATTATAATGACTAGTGGAGAGACTGCTACCTATGTGCTTCTCTATCTTTCGTGTATATCTGAGTCACTAGGGTATCCTATTGAAATGTAAGCAGACACACTTTGACTAGTAAGGACAAGGGATCAGAGAAATGAATTGAGAGTTTGGACAGCAGTGCTGATTCTCCCGCTGATTTGGACACTGGAAAAACCACATAAAGTTTAGAACTTCAACTCCTTTCTGGAAAAGAAGTGCACATCAAAAGTTAATATCCTCAAAGAATATTGGTTTTATTATGGACATTATACAAGACTCTAAATATAAAAAAACAAAATGATCCACTATCTCTAAATATAAGGAATCTCCCATACAATAGACTGAGTGCAAAATGTCATTTCCATTCTCATCAGAATGCATGAATGTTATCTCAATGTTGAAACAAACATTGTCCCATGAGTTTGAGGGGCAGACATAACCAACACTGCTTCTATATAATTGAGACCTCAGCCTCTCTATATGGTGTGATTTGTCCTACTCCTCAAAAAATTACCATTCTTCATTATAAACACTGTCCATGGTTTTCTTCTTTCACCCAAATATCCCTAAATCCCACTAAAATGAAAACACAAAACACAATCTTGACATATTAACACATATTTGCGATGAAATTGCTTTGCTTTTCATATGCTTAAAATTTTCTCCCAATTCATAGACTATATTGGTTAAAATAATTTTAACCATGCATATCTATTACAAACTTCATTATATAGTCTGTGAGTCATTTAAAAGTGTATGAAATTTGTATTCTGCACATGGCGTGGTTACCACTTCCTTCCTCACAATTATATTAATTAGGCTACAAATATGAATAAATCAGCTAGCGTGATGGATAGAGACCATGGATATTTTTGAAGGAAAACAGTAAATCATTGCTTTGTTGTGATTGACTTTACTCTGTTTTGTTTTGTTTGGTTGTATTCTTTTCAAAAGAAAAAAAGAAACTAAAAAAAAAAATGAATCCAAATTTGTCTATTAAAACTGAATCATAAAACAGCTTCAAAAGATTAACTAAAAACAAAATTGACATAACATGAGCTAAAAATACAGTTCAAGTTATTCACATCTATCTTACATAAAAATGTTAATAAAATACAAGTATTCATATACAACAGGTATATGAATCAAACCAAAATCTATTTTTCTATCAGATTCTAGAAAAATCTATTATATCACAGACTCTGATGCTGACATAAAAGGTAAGTATAGTAATCAAATCTGAATGTGAATACAACATCAGAGAAATCGATCATATAGGTGAATGAAAGTTAATTGTTAACCATATAGAAATAGGCTTATTATTTATGTATTATTTAATTATTTATTTCTGGAATCAAGTCAACCTACACAGCTACTTCATAAGAATTTCAGGTACATAAACTACAATGATGTAGATTTTCAGATATAAAGTTTTACAAAACACTATATAATATTATGCCATTGTTCCTAGCAACACATTCTTCATAGATTTTGATGCTACCTCACATTTTATGGGCCCCCTTTCAATATTTTAAAAGCTGAGTATTCCATAAGCTATGACTGTGTTACGGTTTGTGTCTGGATGTTTCCCCAAAGCCTCATGCAGTCACGGGGATGGGCTTCTAGAGTTTGTGTATGATTCATGGTCCAATGCTGGGATCATGAGTGTGAGTGCTGCATTCACCCCAGGGTGGGTAGCCTACATACAATAGAAGGGACAGAAAGAATCTTCTCTTGTGCTTCTCCCTTTTTGCTCTTGTTGTTTTTGCTGTCTTCCATCACAATGAATGGTAGTCCCTCTGTTATGTGCCACTCTGCCTTGGAGACAGCTGATTATGAACTGAAATCTCCACAAACTATGAGTTAAACCTTTACTTCCTTAATTTTGGGTATCAGGTATTTTGTCACAGCAATGAGAAAAAAGTAACCAACACAGACTGCAATGAATTAGGATATCCCTCACTGGAATCACTCAAACTGCAGTGATACTTTTCAGTAGACCCCATGAATTGTTTTAAAGAAACCTAATATATATACTTCTTCATGTTCTCAGATAATGGCAATGATACAAGTGTGTATGTGTGTGTGGGTGCGTTTACTTTGTGTCCCTTGCCCAGTTTCTGTGATATCTGAAGTTGGCAGAAGTTCAATGCAAATAATATCTAACAATGTTAGAAGGTTAGACATTTATATGCCTGTTAGGTGATACAAGGTAGATAGAAATTTGCATTATGAGAAGAATACATATAGTTTGACAGACTATTCATTTCATGCTTTGGCAACAGAGACAATACCCAAAATTTATGTTTCAAAAGTCATAAAAATAGGGCATATAGTTTGTTTCTTGCTGAAAATAATAACAGTAATTAGGTTACCTTTGGGCAAAAGTGATAAAAATACTAATGACTCATTAAAAGCACAGGTTTGCAATGATTTAAACTGTATATTCTTCATATGGCTTCTTATAGAAATATGGATACACTTGATAAATGCAATTTAAAAATCA
>RJWT010026248.1:0-15877 GCA_004365215.1 Cuniculus paca | reverse complement strand
ATGTCCTTGAGAAACCCTCCATCTTTTGGGGCAATGTCCCTATTTTGGGGCATTGTAAGGTGGCTTCTGCAACCTTAAAAAGAAAGTGAAATGAAGCAAAATAAAAATTACAGCAAAGCTGCCCACTGTGTTGACATTGTCAAGGGTTGGCTCAAACCATGCCTGGAATTACCCACCTCCAGGTTGCTCCCTCGGAGAGATGACAAGTGTCCTTGTTGCTCAGGCCATTTCTAGCCAGACATTTTGTCACTTTCAGCCTAACACCATGGCACCAGTTTTCAGAAGAGACTTTTTGGGCTGGCCAAGGAGAAATGAATTATCCAATGTCACACAGCAGGGACACCTGGCCACAAAGCCAGCATCCTCAGTCACATAGTATCTTGGAAGGGTCAAGGCCCCAGAACTTTGTGCCAGGCATGGAGGAGTTTTGGTGGACAACTTGGGTCTCATGCGTCTGCTCTGCATCCCAGTATCTTGCAGCTTGCCAAAGGGCTGCGTCCCAAGGCCACAGAGCACTTGCTGTTTGCCACCTGGTGTGAGCTTTCTACAGAAATGACCTTTTTTAGCAGTGATTCATATATCCTGATGGCCCCTTAGGGCCTGTTTTGCCCACAGCAAAGTCAAAATGATGTGCATTTGCAAATATCAGGGCCATTACAGGACCTCTGCAGTGGCAAAGAAGCAAATGAGTATTAAATTGAATGTGATTTTTTAAAAAAAAAATTATCTTGAATACTTTGCCTGGGGAAAAATGGTTTTAATTAGAATAGGTGGAAGTAGAGGTACAGCGATGTGGAGGGGGACTTTCGATACTTCCAAAGACTAAAAGTAGCAGTGCGTTCTGCATCTGTTTTCTACCGGCAGAGTTAGGAACATTTGGTCCTGTCACTTTCAGCTTAACTCCACAGTGGCTTCCTATTGCTTCCAGCGGAAGGACAGACCAGTGATTGAGAGATTTTGGTGCCAGGCTAGATTTGGGTTCAAATCCCGATTCAGCTCCTCTTCAGCTGTGTGACCAGTGACTTCTACTCTCCAGGACTTTTCCCTCCCTAGTAGAATATTGGTTTCTAGGGTAGTTTGTGAGTGTGTTAGTCGGCTTTCTAATACTGTAACAAATACCTAAGACAAATAGCTTTTAAGGCTTATTTTGCCTCATGGTTTGGAGGTCCATGGTCATCTAGCCCTGTTGTTTTGGGCCTGTGGCAAGGTAGCACATCATGGTGGGGAGCATGTGGTGGAGCAAAGCCACTTACATCATGGCAGCCCAGAAGTAAACAAAGGAAGAGGTGGGGGGGGGGTCCCAATATCCCCTTCTAAGGCATCCCCCATGGCCAGAAGACCTCCGCCTAGGCTCCACTTCTTAAAGATCCCACCACCTCCCAATAGTGCTGCAGGTTAGAGACCAAGCCTTTACCACAAGCTTTTGGGAGATATCGATCCAGACCATGGGAATAAGTAAGGGAAAAAAAATACCATGAAGTAATCAGAGACTGGCACAGAGGGAGAAGTCAGTGACTGTCGCAGCTGTTGCTGGTGTTTATTATTAGAATTTAGTATGAAGTCCTGGACATCAAATAGGATTTGAGTTCCTAGAGGCAAGGACTATGACATAATTGTTTTTGTCACCCTTACACCCTGTGGTGGCTGTTGTTAACATCAATGGCTTTTTTATTGACTCAGAAGCATTATGAGTTGCATACTGTATTATAATTAGCATAAATTGAGGGACTCCCAAATACAATGAGGCAAGGAAGAGAAGTTTTCCAAGAGTTGTGAGAGATGTGTGTGTGTGTGCGCGTGTGCGCGCTCGTGTCCATACACACATGCCTCTCAGAGGATTGTGCAGTAGTGGTCACGGGTTGTGAGTTCAGGCATTGGCATCTCCCAGCTAGATTTCTCCCCTCAATTGCCCAAAATGGATAAGGATGAGACAAATTACACCCATGAAGGATTCCTATAAGTCAGGGCTTCTTGGTTTCAGCACCATGAAATTGTCACGTCAGCATTGTTGTGGAGGCCTATAGGGTACATCATAGGATGTTTAGCACTGTCACCGGCCTCTACCCATTAGATACCACATCACTAACCCTCCCCCAGTTGTGACAACCAAACACATCTCTAAACATTACCAACTGGGCCATGGTAGGGATGAATTCATCTCTGTTGAGGACTGACAGGACTAGAGATAATGGATATAAAATAAATAGCAGAGTCTTGCACACAGTAAATGTTCAATGGATTGCACTATTGTTATTTATATCCACATTTGTGTTTGGAGTGGGGTCTGTTCCCTGTAAACGCTAAGGAAACAAGCCAGAGCCAGGCTCTGAACAGAGCTTTGGGTGTCCCTAGAGTCCATGCTCCTGCCAGTCAGCCAGGCCACCTGCTTGTCGCACCTCAGGCAGCCCTGAGATTGCCTCACCTGGTCTGTGTTATACTTGCCAGGTTGTGAAGGGCCCAGGTGGTCAGAGGAGAGGTTCCCTGCATTGCAATGAGTGCTGGCATCCTGCCGGCACACCAGGCTCCACAGAGTCCTGAGAAGCTCACTCGACAGTGCTGGTGCCCCCCCTCCCCTGAGGCTCATGGTGGAGCCAGGAAAACTCATCTTCTGGCTCACAGCAGATGAGGTATAGAATCTGTTTTGAAATTGCTTTTGTGCCTCTGACTGTAGTGCAATAATCTGACCTCTCATTGCCCGTGAACAGCATCACTCTTTTTATGAGCTCATCGGGAGCTAGAACGGTGACTTCCACAGTCAGAATGGGGCACAGCAGCTGTGTGGTGAGGCCAGCTCTTCTCCATTGACATCTTGAGTTCTATTCGCTCATCCCATGAAGTCCACATTGCAAAGCCTGTCTTTATTTTCCATCCGCATTCCTCCACCTGACTTTAGACCTGTTCCTCTGTACTATTGTTTTCACAAGAAACTCTCAGAACAAAACAGGGTTCAGTCTTCGTGTTAGGTTGAGAAATCTACTGTCTGCCATCATAGCCATTCATAATGCCAATAATTTATTAAGGGCTCAAAGATGTCCCACAGTAATGAAATCTGTCTTCATCTTTTAAACTTCCCTAACCTATTCCACTGCAACCTCTTTTCCACTTAGGTGGTTAAGACTGGCCAGCAGCTCACCCAATTCATGTCCTGTTATTCCAGGGTCTTAGTTACTTTTATCATTGCTGAGACAAAATACCCGACACCTAAAGTCAAAGAAGAAAAGGTTTATTACAGCTCAGTTTGTAGAGGTTTCAGTCCATAGTCAGCTGACTCCAAGGCAGAGGGCATGGCGGGGGGGCACCACAGAGGAGAAATAGTCAATGGAAAAGCAGGCCAGAGACAGTGAAGCAGTAAGTAGCACAGCAAGCCTGCCTTCTCTGTCTCCCTTTACATTCTGACCAGGCTATGAGCCTATTGACTCATGTCACCCACACCCAGGATGGGGCTTCCAATATCCACATCCAGAATTATACTAATTCCAATCAGTGGACTAATTTAGTGCTACACACCTTAATCCTGGTATTACACACCCTAAATCCAACCAGCTCTGAAAAGCCCCACCATGAGTGCAGGAGGCTTTGGGGGAACATCTAGACAGAAGCCATTATATCCAGTTACCCAGATAGACAACATTTTCTCATCTGCTTTACAGTCCAGGCTACCCATGTGATGATGCCCCAGCAAATGCAACAGGAGACAAAACAACAGGCACTGCTCGGAGGCCTGCCTCATAAACACACCCACACCTGATACTTCATTCACCTTTCTATCCACCAGCTGGAGCTGGCTCTCAGTAGAGGAAGGTGGAGTCACAGCTGGAAGGAGCTACGGGTGTTGCATTGCTATGGGAAAGGCTTACATGGAACTGTAACATGAGCCATTGGTCCTATGGGACTTGTAAATTACAGCAGCTGGTGTTACTCGCCCTGACTACTTTGTTTCCCCCAAAGTTCACACGATGGCTTTAGTTACCTTACACAAAAGAGAATGAACCCAAATTCTTACTTCTGGTTAGGTAAGTCCACAACCAAAACCTCAGTTGGTTTGCTTGGGTCAAGCACCTAGGGCAAGGACACGTCATGCGTTCAAGGACCCCAGCTGGCTGGGACATGTCCCCCATGAATTGGCTCATTTCGAGCTGCCATCTCCCTTGTCAAGGTTGATTGGTTCATAAGTATGCCAATACATACTGGCTGTTTTAGGAGTCCATGTATAGTAGATATGTACAGTCGTTTCCTAGGGCTGGCATAATAAGCTATCACAAACCCGGTGACTTGAAATCCAAGAAATTAATTTTCTTACAGTTCTGGAGGCCAGAGGTGCAAAAGCAAGGTGCCAGCATGAATGTCTCTGTCTGGAGTCCCAGAAAGAGAATCCATTCTAGGCCTCTCTCCCAGCTTCTGGGGGTTGCGATCCTCGATGTTCCTCAGCTTGTAGAAGCGCCTGTCCATCCCTATCTCTGTCTGTAGTTGAGTCTTTGTGTGGCCTTCTTCCAGGTGTCTGTGTGTCTCACCTCCCCCTCTCTGTTCTCAAATGATGTGAGTCATTAGATTTAGGGCCCATTTGGACAGTCCAGGATGCTTTCATCTTGATATCCTTAATCACATCAGTGAAGACTTTATTTTTAAATAAGGTCACATTCCACAGGTGCTGGAGGTTAGGATTTGGGTGTATCTTTCTAGGAAACATTATTTAGCTACATATTATAGCACCAGCTCTCCTTCCAAGCAGTGTTGGGTCATTGCAATTTCATATAGAAATGCATTGAGAAGGGCCCACCTTCCCCATCACTGAGATGAAACACCCAACACCCACAATTTAAAGGAAGAAGAGGTTTATTTTAGCTCACGTTTCAGTCTATGATGTCCTCCAAGGCAGGGCAGCATAGCAGAGGTGTAAGGCAGAGGAGAGCTGAGAAGAGCCGCTTCCCTCATGGTTGCTGGGAAGCAGCAAGTGCAAAGGGCCAAGCAGGGGGAAGGAGACAGACATTTCTGGGCTGGCACCCAGTGACCCCCTCTTCAACCAGACCCCACCTACTATCGGCAAGTTAGCTCTAAGCACCCGTAATCCAATCACCTTTCAAAAGCCCCATAGTTAAGAGTATGAGGCTTAGGGGGACATTCAGATATAAACCTTTACAGTTGCTTTTTAATGTTTCTCTGTTTTTCTTATTTTTCAAAGCAACATTTCTCGATCTAAATAAGACATTTTCCCCTCCTTCTCTCTCTTCCTCTCCCTCTCCCTCTTCCTCTCCCTCTCTCTCCCTCTCTCTCTCTCTCTCTCTCTCTCTCTCTCTCTCTCTCTAACTGGAGAACGAACCCAAGGAGTGCTAAGCTACATTCCCTTACCTGGACTAGCCTTGAACTTATCACCCTCCTTCCTACCTCAGCCTCTTGAGGAGCTGGGATTACGAGTGTGCACTATGCAGTAGAAAGTTCTCATGTTTATATAAGGCCCACAATGGACATGGCCACCTGTCCATCTTCTTTGACAATTGCCTGCTCTGCCTATGAACACAAGCAAGTTATATGACTCCATCTCCCTTGTCCAGGCTGACTGGTTTGTAAGTAGACTATCCATCCACAGCCAGGACGTGCTGCAGTATTGTGATAGGTTGTGGAGAGACTGAAGAAAATACCTAGAGCCTGCTTGTGAGATGTAAAGGTTATTAAGACTTACTAGTGGGTACTAATGGGGAATAGAGGATTAATTGATATTTACTAACCAGGAAAGGTCCAGAAGTGTGTAGGGATACAGCATCCCTACTCAGAAGGTCCACAAGAGGTGTACAATCCTCAGCAGCAGCACAACTCAGGAAAACCCCTTGGGGTGCTGGGTAGGGGGTGAACTCAACAACAGCGCCCCTCAAGAGGCCCAATGGTGATGAACTAGGTAAGTATGAGGTGTGATTGAAAAATATGATGAATTTTTTCTCACAGTAAAAGACACATTGCTACAAATCCACCTAAAATATTCCCCTTCACTTCAGACACACTTATCCCATTGTTTTTGCTGCTCTCTGGCGTAGCTCTGCAAGTCTCTCTTGTGAGCATCTTTAGTTGCACTTTCATAGCTGCCTCCGTCCTGAATTGATTCAAAACATTTACTTTTCATTGTCATTTTAACTTTGGAGATGGGCCAGAAGCCACACAGTACCATATATGGTGAGCAGAGTGAGTGACAGCGCATCATCAAGTTTTTATGAACTTGCCTTTCTGTTGAGGGGCATTTGGCAGGAACATTCCCCATATTTTTTTTTAATCACATCTAGTAAAGACACTCAGGAGAGGAGATTTCCAGAACTGCTTCAGAAAGTAGCAAGAACAAATGGATAAATGTGTTTGAAGTGTGGGCAGAGTATTTTGAAGGAGATTAATAGCAATGTGTCTTTTACTGTAATACATTTTTTAAAAAAGTGTTACATTCATGGTTATTTCTATCATATCTAATGTTCACCAGAAAGTCCTGGGAGTGTGCAGTGTGAGCTGGGTGGGCTACAGCTCTCCGTGTTACTGGGTTCCACGTCAGGTTACAGTAGGGACAGGGTTTTTATGGATTAGGCTACATAGGCAGCTACATCATTAGCATGCTTTGTTCCATCATATGACCAGCTTAGCATACAGGAAGGAAGGCAGAATCCACAAATAGGACAGTTTGCCAAGTTCCCAGTGTTCTTTAATAATACTTACCCAAACAGTCTAGCCTGGACAGCTTATGAGGTCCCCCTGACTTGGAAAGAGTCTTGGCATTTTAGGGACATGGTGCTAAATACCCTAGTTTTTCTCAGGAAGAACACATAAACGCAAAGCTCAAATAAAGTCAATCAGATTCTCTTTCCATAGAGAAGTCCTATGTCTAATGGGGCTGGTATTCTAATGCAAACAGGGGGCCATGTGCTGCTTGGAGACAAATTGATGAGAGGAAGAATGAAGCAGGTGCATCAAAAGAAGCCATGATGAAAGATGGAAAGATGAGACTGGTTTGACTACAGGAAATACACTACCTCCTATGTTTCCTGGGGATGGACCACATTGTAGTCATCCTGATCTCACTGGATGGATTTTTATGTCAAATTCCCTGAATTTTAAACCAGCAGCTTGGAAGAGAGTGTGTTTGCTGCCACCGGAGAACCCCAGTAAATTCTCTTCTCTATGTGTAACCCTCTTTTGCATCCCAGTCTATTTTTCTGCTCATCTCTGGACCTTAATTTCTTCATCTATAAAATATGAATAATAATGACTATCTCATGGGGTTATAATAAAATTTAAATAAGGAAATAAATCTGGGAGCATTAAAAAAACTATTAAATATTTATATATCACCCCTTTCCTGCTAGACTGTGAATTACATGAAGGCAAAGACCATTTTGCTATTCTTTAAATTTTTTAATTCTCAGCACACAGGATTTGGCACATACTAACATGCTTGACAAATGTTTGTAATGAAGTAAGTAGCTGATGTTTGATGAGGTTTTTCTATGGATAACCTGGCTTAATACTTATAGCCCCTTACAATAGTTAGATCTTATTAAATCCACCTTATAGACAAGAAAGTAAATGCTCAGAGAAGTTTGATTGGTTCCTCAAGGCCACACAGGAAGTGTGAGAAGCAGGTCTTACATTCTCCTGCCTCTGCGCCCTGGGCTTATACTGTCAGCATCACATTAGAGAGAGGCACCACATGGCAGGCGTTAAGGCTCGGGCCACTTCATCAACCTAGGAAGCCTTGGCAGTGCTGAAGCTCTGCACAGGGCACGAAGCAGGGAGCTGCCCGCTCTGCCCGCCCTCAGTTTGTTACAGGAAGAATCCTCGTGAGCTGGGAGCTGATTTAGAAATTTGTGTGTTGGACTCCAGCTTCCCAGTGCAGGGCAGGGCTCCGCGTTCCACACGCTCAGCACACAAACCTCCTCTACAGTGAGGGCTGGTGACAGGTGCATCCCGAGGACTCGAAGACACCTCCATGCTCACCCACTGTAATTAGGTGGAGGTGTCAGGATCCATCAGGATCACCTAGAAATACCACGCGGGGCCAAACACAATCCACCACCTTCCTCCGCAGTTAAGATTTCACTAATGCGTGTTTATTCATAGCTGGCTTTTCTCTAATGCATAATACAACCACGTGGTCAAATTCTCAAACAGCAGAAGATACACAATAAAAATCAAGTCTCTCTTTGATCACAGACTTCTGAGGCCACTTCCCTATAAACCATGACTGTTTTTACAGCCTCTAGTTATCCTCACAGAAATATTTTTTGTATCCACAAAGCTAGGACTCTAATTTTTAAAAACACAGATGCAATTTTTCTCCAGCTAGATGTTGCTCAATATCACTTGGTTTATACTGCAACCTTTCCGTGGTTGCCCAGTAGGCCCTTACACTATTTCCTTGCCGTATGAGTAGATTTATGTTGTGTTTGCCCAGTGGTTACTGAAAACTTCTCTGAGCTTTTCAGGTCATCTGTCTTTGCTTTATGTGCAGTACATCCATAGGAAACCCATTCCTGGTGGTAGAATTTCTAGGTCAAAGGCCAAGTGTGCTTTTGATTTCCATAGATATCACCACCAAATGCAGTATCACTGATTCATCTCCCTCAAATGTGGGGGCATCTCAGGACAGCTTCCCTCTTTCCATTTCTTGGTGCATGTTTTATGGTTTAGAACTAAGATGCTCCCCAAAAGTTTCACTTTGGAGGTGAGGCCTGGTTAGAAGGGGCAGCTCACTGGGGGCATGACTTAGAAGGGTGTGTTCTTGTCTCCAGCTCCTCCCTTCTCTCTCCATTTCTGCCTACTATGATGTGAGCAGCTTTCCTCTGCCAGGCTCTTCCACCATGCCTTCAAGCTAGCTCACCATAAACCCACTGAAACTGTGACCCAAATTAGATCTCTTCTCCTTTAAGTTGCAGGTGTTGGGGATTTTGTTCCAGAACTGGGAAAATGTGTTAATACAGGAAAAACTGGTACCAGAAAAGTGAGGTATAGGTATACCTCACTTTTATTGTGTGGTTTAGAAGCCTTTGGAACTCATTTACAGAAAAAATTTTGGAAAGATTTGGAGATGTTGGATAGAGAATCCACAGAATACTATAAGCAGTATCTAACGGACCATTCTGGTCGAGCTCATATGACTAAAATGCTGTTAGGTATACAGATGGGAAAGGCGAGGCTCAGGAGGTTTCAGTTGGGAACAAGGACTCAGCATCTGGACTAGAGGCTAAGTGTGTTATCATCTGGCAGGAAATTTGTCTGCATTTTGCCCATGTCCTGAGACTTTGCAGGAGATGGAGATTAAAGGTGATGAAGTAGTTAAATTTTGTAGAAGAAATTTCACAACATTCATACTGTTGCATGGCTAATTCTGGCTGCTTTTAGCCAGGTTCATAATGAAAACTGGGAGGCAAAAGCAGAACAGAAAAATTTGAACAATTTAAAGTTTGGCCCAGAAATTTTGTGTAAATTTGAAACCAAAGGCAGTATGGCTGATAAAGAGATTAGCATCATTAAAAAGAAATAAATTCCTTTGTACAGGGACAATAAGAAAGATACACTGGGGCCATTTCAAGAATCCACAAGTCCCTACCTGTAGTAGGCTCAATGGTATAAAACTGTCAACTTTTCATTTGAGAAGAGAGACCCTGGGATGCATATTTGAGGAGAGGCTTCTAAGGAATTGGTTCCCCAGGATTTATTTCACTATGCTCAGACATTCAGAGGCTCCTGCAACTATGATTCAAGAGGGCCTAGCTACTGCTTCTACTGACAGCAAACCTCACTGTCATCCATGTGATGCTGGTTTTAGTAGCATGCAGAATGCAAGAGTTGATTAATATATCTGCACATTTGTTATTGTACGTATATCTGAGGAAGGCCTCGGAGGCCAGGCAAGAAGTTCCATAGAGGGCAGTGCATAAGACTGTGGGAATAAAGCCAATGTTGCAGTGGAAACCCCAGAAGGTTGGAGATGCCAGGAAAATGGAACATTTGTTGAGGAAAGCTCTAGGTTATGAGTGGAACCAGCCCAAGAGAGAGTCACTGTGGGCAACAGTTGGCAAGGTCATAGGTATAGGGCCATCCATGCCCTTTGGAACTCACATTTTGCCATATGATCCAGGTACTAGACTTGGAGCTACAAGATTTAATGTTTCCTGGTGGGTTTCGCTCTTGCTTTGATCTGATTCTTTTCTATTCCCCTTTGGGAGGGGGAATGTTTGCCCCATGCCATTATCCTGGAAGTGTTTAACTTTCTTCATGATTTTTACAGCGGCTCACAGCTGAGTTTTCCTTTAGTCTCAGAGAAGACTTCGGATTTGGATTTTTTGGTAATGCTGGAATTATTAAGATTTTGGTAACTCTTAGAGATGGAATAAATGCATTTTGTATAATGAAATGGGGATGATCCTTTTGGAGGCCAGGGATATAATGTTATGGTTTAGATCTAAAATGTCCCTTAAAAGTCTCACTTTTAGAGCAGAGTCCTGCCCAGAAAGGGCCTGTTACTTGCGGCATGACTTGGAAGGGTGTATTCCAGTTTCCACTCCCTGCTTCTAGCTAGTATGATGTGAGAAACTTTCTTCTGCCAGGCCCCTTCACCTCATTGTTTCTGCCTTGGAGCTGACCCACCATGGACAGAATCCACTGAAACCGTGAGCCAAATTAAGTTGCAGGTGCCAGGTATTTTACAATGTCACCAACTCATCGTTCCCCCAAAATGTGGGGGATTCTTTCCAGGCAGGTTCCTTCACTGTTTCCTGGTGTGTGGCTCTGCTTTGTCTCTTTGAGATCTGTGACTGTTCTCTCAGCTCCTTCTGTGTCCAACACAAGGCAGATATCCCACAAGTTATTAACCAGAATTATAAGACTGGCTTAAAATATTTTTTAAAAAATCATTTGGGTACTATAAATAATGCATGCTCATGTAGTGATTGAAAAATGCTCCTAAGGTAGATGGACAAGTTTTTGACATAACATTAAATGACAATTGCACAATTCAAAAAACAGTTCCTAATTTTGAATCCAGTACTTGCTTTGGAAACACATATACTACTCTTGAAACCACACATCAGCATCCCTAAGAACTAGTTAAAAAATATACATACTAGGATACCAATCCCAGGGATTCTAGTTCAGTGGACTTGAGATCAAGCTGGGGCAAAACTATATATCCTTAGCAGGACACTAAAGAGATGCTATGCACCCACCAAATGCTGTATATTCACTATTGTCTCAAATATGATCAAAGAACAAGAAATGGAAAATGCATCAAAGAGTGAACAATTGCTGATGTCTGGGCACAGTAATTTTATAGTTAGTATTTTCTTTGTTTTCCACATTTCCTACCCAGAAACTTTGACATTCACAAAATGAATGCTTTTTTAAAAATCTAAAACCTTTCTGCCTCCTTTCCTCCTTTCTTATTCCTTCCCATCTTTTCTAATTAGTCCAGACTGGAGACTAGCAAGATATGAAGATTGTCACAATACAGGATCCTGAACTGTACTTTTTGTTCTGAAGTGCATCATTAAGACAGTTATCAAAAGTTGAATAAAGTCCCTGGGTGAGGGTTATATGGGATTTCTTCTGATTTTGAAACTGTGGTGTAAGTTGGAAGTTTTAAGATTTCACGGAAGCATGACATCATCACTTTTTTCTGTTCCTTGAATCCTAAAGTGCCATAAAATGCCTGTTAGCATTTTTTAAAAACAAGTTTAATATTGGACCTCTCTGGTAAAATCATAGATAGAACCCATAAAAAAGAATTTAAAATGTCATATGACTAATATATTGCTATATTAGTATAAAATTGGCATGGTATATTTTTTGGCATACTATATTAATATTAAATAGTAAAACTTATTTTGACCTGAAAGTTTTTTTTTTTCTTCTGATTTTAAAGGAAACAAAAATATCTTGTGGGCCTTGGTACTGTGTCTGCTGAGCCTAGTGGAGAAGTCAGCCCCAAGTCCCAGACCTGCTACAGTGTGATCTGTATTGTTTTTTCTGTTTTTTATTTGTTTTTAATAAGATAATGCAAAATACAGTGTCCTGAAAATTTCTCGTTTTTTTTTTGTTGTTGTTGTTTGTTTGGTTTTGTTTTGTTTTTGTTCTTGAGACAGGGTCTTGCTATGTGCTGACTTCAAACTCACAGCAATCTTCCTGCCTCAGCCTCCCAAGTGCTAGGATTACAGGCATGTGCTGCCATGCCCAGCCAGTCTCCTGCAAATTTTTTTCACTCAATACACCACAGCTACTTCTACAGACAAAGGTCATCAGAGAGCTAACTGATTCTTGGTAAGAGTTGCATAATATTTCAAGGGTGGATTTAGCAGTTTATTCAATCCTGCCTTCCACAGCCACACCCATGTGGCCTTGAGCCACCCCTGAGGTCACCAGCACATTCTGCATCCTCTCTTTCTGATGCTATTCTCTCATGATAGGCCCATGGTCACAGACCCAGGCTTAGGGTCAGCCAGAGTGTTAAAGTGTTGATGCTCTAGAAATCCTCTACTGCAAGGGATGAAAGCCAGAGGTAACTACTCCAGCAGCTTCAGACACCAAAGAGACAATTCAGCCTCAGGGATTGAAAGTAACTTGCTCTTCCACTACTCCCACTGGTTCTGCCCCCTCCCTGGCTCTTCTCCCATCCAGCCTCGTGGTGTCTCCCAGAACCACCTCCCATATAAACTACTTGCACCCAAATGTTGCTCTCAGAATATGCCCTGGAGACATTTAGATTATTTTTTGGTTTTAGACTGCATAAAATAACAGAGTACATGTTCAAGGAGTTGGGTCTTTATAGATTGGTTTGTTTTACAAAGATGACATAACTGACACATAATGGTATATATCCATGGGTTACAGTGTGTTACTTCAATGCATATATACAGTGTGTAATGATCAAATCAGAGTAACACATGTTCCAAATGCCTCAAATATTTATTATTTTTCAGTGTCCAAAGATTTCAAAATGCTTTCTCCTAGATAATTTGAAATATGCTGCCATGACTTATATCTAAAATATCCCCTAAAAGTCTCATGTGTTCAGTGGGAGAGTTTTTAAAAGGTAATGGATCATGAGGGCTTTAATTTCATCAGTGGATTAATCCATTGATAAGATCATAATTGGATGGCATTCTTAGGAAGAAATGGAAGCCAGGCATGGTGGTGTACACCTGTAATCCCAGCACTCAGGAGGCTGAGGCTGGAGGATCGTTGCAAGTTCCAGACCAGCCTGGGCTACAAAGTGAGTGCATGGCCAGCCTGAACTGCATAATAAGACCCTGTCTGAAAAAAAAAAAAGAAATGGAAACTCAGGAGGCTGTATACATGCATTGATGATAGTGGGGTCTCACAAGGGCCATGACCTTGGGGATTATACCTGGTCCTCTCTGACTCTTTCCATCTCTTTCTTTGCTTCTCAGCTGCCATGAAGTAAGCTGCTTTCCTCCACCTGCCATCTGCCGTGATGTTTCTGACTCATTACAGGCCTAAAGCAATGGAGCCAGCCAACCATGGACTGAAACCTCCAAAACCATGAAGCAAAATAAGCCTTTTCTCCTTTCCATGGGTTATGCCAAGTAATGTTTCATGGCGATTATAAGTTAACACACCTATAATAAATTATTGCCACTTATAGTCTCCCTACTGTCTTATAGCACACTAGGACTGATTTCTTTTCTAACTTCATTTTAGTGCCCATTATCCAGCCTCTCTGTCTATCCCCCCTCACTCACCTCCTTCCTGGACTCTGGTGACTTCTGTTCTAGTCTCTACTTCTGTGTCAACTCTTTTAGATTTGTGGACTGATGTTATTTCTGAAACAAACTCACTGCTGGAATTACTGGGTCAAAGGTTATGTGCTTTATTATTATTGTTACCTAATGGATTCTGTTAGAGTGGGTCCACAAAAGGTCATAGCAATTCCTGGCCCTTCCCACAGTGGGTCTCTCTTGTCTCCAATAATTTTCCCCTTTTTCTAGGGTTGAACTTTCTCCCTCTTCTCTGTCAACCTCAGTTCACGGATGTAGGCAGGAACTCTGACTCAGATACTTATCTGAGTGATCACAGGTGAGAGAATTTTTTTCTTATCTGGAAAAGGTCAGTAAAAACAAAACAAACACTTCTTCAAAAACTTGAGGATTTTGTGAGGTGTTTTTTTGTTTGTTTGTTTGTTTGTTGGCAGCAGGGATCAAACTCACAGCCTTGCACTTGCCAGGCAGGCACTTAGGCCACTGAGCTAAATCCCCAGCCCTTGTCTTTTTGAGTCAGGGTCTCACTATGCCATTCAGACTGACCTTGAGCTTGCTTTGTAGCCCAGGCTGGTCTCGAACTCACAACAATCCTCCTGCCTCAGCCTCCTGAGTGCTGGGATTACAGGCGTGTGCCACCAGGCCCAGCTTGTGAGATTATTTTTTAGGTTTAATTTTGAAATAATTCCAAATCTACAGTACAAATAGTATAAGAAAGTCCCTTGTACATTTAATCCAGCTTCCCTAAATTTTCTGATTTTTATAACTTTCTTTATCCAATAGAGATACATGTATGTGGAATATGATTTATACATACATATAATTTATGAATGTGCATTTTTATTTTCTGAGCTATTTAAAAAATGAACATTGATTTTTCTTTTTTCTTAATTGCTTAACTTAACATGCATTTCCTAAAAAAAAGTCATCTTGTACAATCACCATGCATTTATCATTTAAGAAATATTAACATTGATACAGTATTATTCATTAATCCACAGATCAATTTTCCCAACAATGTCATCTATTAAAAAAACTTAAAATATCTCTGTTTTTGGTTCAGGAGCAAATTCAAGGACATGTTGCACCTTTTTAGAGTTCCTGTCTCTTTAATCTCTCTTCATCTTCATCCAGAATATTCCTCAGTTTTACTCTTTCAAGACCTTGATACTTTTGAAGATTACAAGCCAATTATTGTGCAGGATGTCCCTCCATGTGGGTTTGTCTGACATTGTCTCATTACTCTTTTCAGATCCTGTATCTTTGGCAAGGAAAATCTAAGACTGATGCCATGTCTCTTTGCACTCTAGGGCAGGAGGCCCATAGTGTGGGTTTGTCTGCCCTGCTGCTTTTATCTTTGATCACTTAATTATTGTGGTGGCTGCCAGGTTTCTCTGCTGCAAAGTTACCACTCTTTCCTATGCAGTCAGTGAGTTATATGAGGGGAGACCATGTAAATTCCTGTTTCTCATCAAAATGTCTCACTCTTTAATTCCAGCTTCCACTAATGATTCTTCAATGAAACAAGTATTGTTGTAGTGTCTGTATAATCTTACTACATTATTGAGATTAAAAGCAAGGGTGTATCAAAGAACTTTTAACCTGCTGGTTTTATTTCAAAAAATATATCTTAAGGAAACAATGTATGAACAAAGATTTAGATCCAAAAGTTTTAGAACAAAGATTTAGATCCTAAAGTTTTTAGAACAAAACTTGCAAATAACTGAAGTTAAGCAGTGTAGCAAATTGGTATCAAGAAATAGGAGGCAGTCATTTGAAAGCATGTTTTTGAAGACAATTTCATCAGCTAATGCTAAGTAATAAAAGGTAAAATAGAAAACTTCATTTGGTTAACGTGGGATCCTGGGTTGGATCCTGGAACAGAAGAAGAGTATCAGTGGAAGAGCAGGCAAAATTCAGAGGCAGAATGTCATTTAGTTAATAGTAATGTGTAAATATTAATTTCTTGGTTTTAATTTATGTACAGTGGTGATGTAAGATATTAATATTGTGGGAAAACTGAGTGAAAGATACATGAGAACTTTGTGACTTTTGTGTAAAGTTAAACAGTCTAAAATTAAAACTGTGTTAAAAATGAATTTGAGGGTATGCTATGCCTTTTTTTTTTTTTTTTT
>RJWT010026247.1:0-15876 GCA_004365215.1 Cuniculus paca | reverse complement strand
TTTTTTTTTCCTATTGATGTGTTACCACAAATGGCAACATTTTATTTCCTGTTACTGAAATGGTGGGATTCTGATGAGACGGAAATAAGAAGTCTGGGGTGCGGGGGTGAAAGGAATGGCATGATACCTTGTTTGACCAGCACCATTTAAATTATGGGCTTTGTTTCTGAGAAATCCCTGGTTGTTTGCAAGTAATGCTTTGCTCTGGGCTTTTATGAAGCTTTATAATAATTGAATTTGTCCTGGGAACAGAATTCTTGTTGCAAAGAGTGTGGGTGGTCACCATGAATGGACCATAACAGTGGTCAAACATGACAAAAACTAAAGGCCTGGGGCTTCAGACCTCAACGTGGAGATGGGATTTCTCTAAAGAAGCAAGTGGCTTATCTTCCGGCCACATTAAAAGCTGAACACATCTGCTGAAGACCTTGATAATCAGCTTATATAATGAGGGAGTGGGGACAGAAGAGTTAACTGACTACATTGTCCTCTTTCTAACTTCCTACAAGAAGTTTGTTGCTCATTCATTGTATGCACAAGAGAAAGATTTAGTGACATAGCAATTAATATTCACTTAGATTTTGACATAAGATACATCCATAAGAATTAAAATAATCTTTATTTCCTGAACATTTTACATATAAAGAAATGGTGGACAACAATGTAAGTGCTTCCCCAATGATCAGCTTAGTAATGAAATACTACAGATATAGTTGAGGTCTGCCTTAGTTCCTTTCTTGTTGCTGGGTCAAAATATTCGACACCTACAAGTTGAAGAAGGAAAGGTTTCTTTTAGCTCACAGTTTGCAGAGGTTTCGGTCCACAGTTGCTTGGTTCTAAAGCAGGACAGCAAGACAGAGGGACATGGCAGAGAAGAAACAGTTTATGGCAGGGTAAGCAGAAAGCAGTCAGCAGCAAACCTCTTCTTCCCTTTTGGCTCAATTCAGGCTACACAGTTATTGGTTGGTGCCACCCACACTCGGGGTGGGCTTTCCCATTAGCCACACCTAGAACCATGGTAAAACAATCAGTGGACTAATGCTGCTGTCACTCCCATAATCCAGTATCCCACACCCATGATCCACTTACCTCCAAAAAGCCCACTAAGAGTGCATGAGGTTTTGGGGGGATGTCTAGATATAAGTTATAACAAGGTCCCTGCATTGTATCTCTCCAAAATATCCTGTGTTGGAGTCTTGGTTCTCAATGAGAGAGTATTGAAGTGGTGGGACCTTTAAGAAGTCACACCTGATAGAAGGTGCTTTGGTCACTGGGATGCTAACATCTAAAGGGACTGAGATAGTTTTCCTGTGACCCTGAGCCAGTACTCAGTAGAAGGTTGTTGTAAAGGGAGTAAACCTGAGCCCCACCCTGCCCGTCTTCCCATTTGATGATATGATCTCTCTCTCTCTCTGTCTCCCATGTGTACACCCCATTATGTAACCATCTGCCATCACCAATGCCAACTGATGTTGGTGTCCTGCCCTTGAACCACCAGAACTATGAGTTAAACAAAACTCTTTTTGTTTTGTGGTTATCCAGTCTCAAGTATTTAATTATAGTAATGTGAAATGGGCTAATACAACCAATCTTTTTCATTTACATCTTTCTCAATGTCTATATGTCTGTCATGAAGGCATTGGCTATGTCATTCAGTATTAATAATCAATTTTATGATTGGTTTTGTCACATTCCTCCATTACACTTTTTGTTCACAAAGAAACCAAAACTTAGAAAGTATAAGTGGCTTCCCAGCATAAGCCCCTAATTATCAAGTCACTCAAATGTCCTCTTCCTCTTCTCCACATTTGGAAACAGAGGGCCTGCTGGATAGTGCCACTATCTATGTTCTGAACCCAACTCCCATTACTGTTGGGGTACATCATATGAAACTCTGTCCATATCTCTTTTCTTCTCAAAATCCTTCGGTGGTCTTTCCTTCAATGTCAAATATCATAGCTTTGAAAGACAAGAAAGGCTCTTGCATAGTTTAGCTACAACCAAACTTAACCCTAACCATTCTACTTGTTAAGGTAACAGAGTATCACTGAATTGTGTGGAGTTCTTCAGATAAACCACCCTTTGTTGAATATGTTGCTGCGTTTGTCTTTCATACCCAACAGCATGCTAGTGACCCTGGCCACTGGTGGCAAAAATATCCATCCTCCCGCCTGCATATGAAAGATAATTTAACTCTTGAAGACCTCACTGATGTTCCTCAGGTGGTATAAGTACTCCATCCCATATACATGCATGTAAGATCATCCAGTTTGCAAATTCCCTGCAAGAATTATTTTGTTCTATTATAGTAACAGGTAAGCATGTACCATCCCTCTAAAATTCACTGGGTTATTTATTTTAATCTCTTTCATTTTTAACACCTCATTTATAAAAACTGACCAGCACACTGGCATGCATTCAAAAATAAGTTTTAAATAAAGAAAAAGTGAATGAGAACAGTAAAAAGTTTGTGTATGTGTGTGTGTGTGTGTAATTTTTGCTGCGCAAAATGTCACCACAGAAATTAATGGTGTTAAGATATGATTTTGAATAGCTGTTGATCCAGCAGTTCTTATCTGGACTTATTCTGTGAACCTCTGCCTGGGCTCTTTTATGAATCCCTTGTCAGCACAAGGGTTAGCTGGTAACTCAATGGTCTAGGATGCTAGACCATTGCTCACATGGAGAGTTGATTGAATAGCTGATCAGGTTGGAGAGTCGTTTGTTAAGAAAGTTTGCTTCAGCTATTGTGACTTATTCCCCAAAGCACTGGTGGCAAACTTATAGCACATGTGCCACAGTGGGCTGTATTATTGAAAGTTCTAGAAGGTTCACCACCACTGCTCTAGAACGTCAGCTCCAATGGGACTAAGTATATACCACTGTACTGGCTCAAAGGTGTTTACTTTTGATAAAATCCACATTTCTTTGCTTATACCTTTGCTGTCCTATTTTAGTATCTGTTGTCAAGTCTGAGATATGGATATTTACTTCTGTGTTTCCTTCTAATGGTTTTTATTGTTAGAGCCTGTATTTCAGTCTTTGCTTTATTTTAAGTTGAGTTTTGTATGTGGTGTGAGATCAGGATTCAATTTCACAGGTTAGCACATGGCTATCCATAGGTCCCTGGACTATCTGTTCAAAAGACTCTTTGCCCAATTAAATTGTCTTGGTGCCTTTAATGAGAGTCAATTGACCATAAATGTAAGGTTTGTTTCTCTACTCTCAATTCTGGGCACTTATTTATATGTTTATTCTTATGCCAGCATCACACCATCTTGCTGACCATAGCTTTGTAGAAAACGTCAGAATTGCAAAGTGTGCATTTCCCAAAGTTTTCTTCTTTTTCAAGATTGTTTTGGCTAATCTGGGTCACTCAGCATTTTTTATTGCATCTCAGATTTTTTTCTGTATGACATTTCCTTTTATCTGAATCATAACATTTAAATAATCTCAGTAAGTTGAGGTAGCTTTAAGCTCTCTGACTCTATTTGTCTTCACTTCTGCCTTTGAATGATAAGTTAATTAGAAATATTTTTACAGCTCAACAGGTATTCTCTCAGTACTTCGAATGTCTCTTTGTGGGGCTTTCATTCCTGTTTAGAGAAGGTTATTTTTTCTCTTTAAGGGTTGTTTCATTCAGACAATCTTACTTTTCTCTCCATTTATTACAAGAGGCTTCCTTATAGATTTGACAATATATAAATCCTCTTTAGTTACTCTAAAACTAACTCACTAGACTCAAGGTCTATCCATTTAGCTATAAGTGTCTCAAGTTGACCTTGAGACCATACTTTTAAGTGAAATAAATCTGACACATAGGTGTAAATATCACCTTGTCTGACTGGTGTGAGAAGCTGAAAGTGTAAATAAGAACCAAAATGTATAATAAATATTGTGAAATGAGAAGTAATTGTTCAAAGGGAAAAGGAGATGGGAGGTGGAAGGGAAAAGAAAAAAAATGAGAAAAAGGGATAAAAAGGAAACAAAATCTTTGTAAATAAGGAGGGCAAGAGAGATTGAAGAGAGGGGAGGGGAGTTGGGAAAACAAGAGGAACTAAGATATATCATGTACAGGGACAAATTCCATATGATCAATGGGACCGTATATACAGTTCTCCTTGTATCTTTGTATCTCTTAAGTGTTCATTTTTTTTTCTTTATGATCTTTCTGGACTGCTTTCTCCTTAATTTTTATGTCTCACTTTTAGTTTGTAAATTTAGGATTAGGGTTACTTGCTCTGTCTAATCAGCTGTTGAATGGAGTTTTCTTATTTCAATGATTGTATTTCTATTTCTAGAAGATGTATTGATGATTTTTCACATCTGTCTACTTATTTTTATGGAGCTTTTATATTTTTTTACCAATTGTTATTCATCATTTTATGGCTTTAATCATTTTACCATACCTATTTTTAAATTTCTCTTTTATTCATGAAATTCTTTCATGGGGGTCTCATGCAGATTGATTTGTTGTGTATTTCTGTAATTATATTTTCCCTTTGAGTTCATTTTCAGCAGGGATTAATATGCAGCATCATATAAGCCGTCTGTGGGGAAGATGTGTCCCTCCAGGGAAAGTAAATGCCTTCTTTCATCAGACACCCTAGGTGTCACTGCCACGGAAATGCTTTTATGTGCTTTTCTCTCGGCTTGAGGTAGATAAATTAGGTTGTGGGTAGGTAAGTATTTTCAGGTTATTTTGTGTCTTCACTGTACATTTATTCTAACTTCAAATTCCTGCAAGAGCAAAACTGAAGTTTATAATCGTCAGAGGATGCCTTTTTTTCCCTTCTCAAATTCCAGGTCAAAAGGGACAAGTTCTCTTCTTTTTTTCTGGTCATTTAATAGGCTTAATAGATCGTCATCCTTTCACTGAGTTTGTTTGTCTTTGAATTACCCAGTTTGTGAGGGTGCTGTGTGCCAGGTCCTAGCACTGCTGGTAACACATCAGTGAAGAAACAAGTAATAAAGGAATGTGGGACCCTTGCATAATGCATATATGCTGCAAGGGGAAACGGAAGTTCTCGCAGTGGTCAATATGGGAACTAGGAGTGAAGCATTTTGGCCTCTGGGTTTCTCTTTCATAGGATCTTTGTTCTAGATGATTAAATTATCCTATTGCTTTCTAATGATCTGTTTTTACTCATCCAAAACTAACAGCATCAGAGTCATTTGAGAACTTATCAGAGGTAGCAACATCTGTGACAGAGACTCCAGCAGGTGTGACCTAGCAATCATGTTTAGGCAAGCTTTCAAATAACTATGATGAGATCTCCAGTGTGAAAGCCACCATCTTAACCAGTTGTCGTCAATCTCATGACCCAGTCCCTTGGGCGTGGACTCCTGGCCAGGGGTCCCAGGGTTTAGAAGGTGACCACCAGCCTCTGCTCTCCAGATTCCAAGGTTTACATTGATTTCTTTCCTTTCCTTGCAGTAACTTTGGCAACTGCTGCCCTTGGAATTTGTTCAGGTAGTTCCCTCTGCTGAAATTCTTCTTCCTTTGTTACCTAGTGGACACTAACTTCTCTCTTTAGACATCAAACTTCAGTTGCTCAGTGTGACATTTTCTGAGCCTATAATAGAAATTTCCTGCCTTCCTTCTTCCCTTCCTCCTTCTCTTCCTTCTTTCCTTCTTGTCTTTTAGAGCCGCTTTGTTTGAAGCCATGCTTCTGTAAAGGGATTTTTTTATCATCTCTCTTGGGAGACTGAAAACTCCATGATGGCTAAGAGTGGACCTGTTATATTCAGGAAGGCATAGTCAGTGGAGACACTCAGTAAATATACATAGATAAATGAATGAGAAGCAAAGTTTCAGTTTTTTTTTAAACTGTGGGATATCTATTGTGAATTCACGCCCATGTGATAAAACATAATTTCTGATGATTTCAATTTGAAACGTTTATACTGCACACTTACTATGTGCCAGACATTTGTATAGTGCTAGCAATGAAGCAGGACATAAAACAGAACAAACAAATACCAGCGCTCATGGAACTTACACTCCAATTTCTATCAAAGGCCCCCAGTTAAAGCTACAAAATCAGATACTGAACAGTCGATTCATAATCTTAAAACATAAGTTTAACAATTTTAATGACAAAATGAATTGGAGAGAGTACAGTGCACGATGCTGGATGATAAAAATTGAGGGAACTTTTAAATTTGAAACGGTTTAATGCAAAAATTACTCTAAAACAAATAGTGGCACTTAGATTCCAACATACTGTTCCAGAGTGCAGTCTCAGGGGAAAACAAATTAATATCTCAAAATAAATTATGCACAGTAATATTACTATTAATAACTGGAAATACTAATAATTGTTTCTTGGTATTGTGGTGCTAATGGTTGTAGACTTTTAGGAGAATAATTTAAAATTAATGGGGACAGTTTTTGATTCAGTTAGAAAAGCTGGTATTTAATGAGAGTATTTTCGTTAAACCACAGGGCAGATGAGCCTGTCTTATTAGCTGGAACTCCTTGCACCTACTTGGTATTTCTTCCTACTTTCTTTCTTCCATTTGGAATGGATTTATTGTTCTTAATGGTTTCAAATATAATGCGTGGCATCCCAAAAAGAGTTGTCCAAATCAATGAATGATTTCTTCTTTGTGAAAATTAAAAATATGTTAATGATTAACAAAGAACTTCATCGTCTGTAAATGAGGACATTTTTAGTTCTTTAAACTTGTCGTATTGGAGAGGTGCCATTGTTTGTCATGTTAGGTAAGTGTGATACAGACCAAGAAAGGAAAAAAATAGGAAAGAAGGGAAGGAAGGAGGAAAGAAGGAAGGAAGGTGGAAAAGAAATATGTAAAGGGGACAGGGAGAGAGACAAAGTATGAGAGAGAGAGAGATAGAGAGATAGAGAGAGAGACAGAGCAATTCCCTGGCCACACTGCTGTGTCAAACCTAGCTCTTTGAGAGAGATGTTGTAAGCTTTAATGTGTACTCTTCTTTTACTGTAACTCTGGTTTTTTTTTTTTCATTACAAATAAAAACCTGGCATGTCTTTGAAGTTTTAACGACATCAAAAACTTGTTCTCATTAATTTTACATTACTCTTCCTAAAAGCTTGTCTACTGTTAGCAGTTCATGAAAAGGATACCCTGTTTTGCTGTGCCCTAGGTTCTCAAAGCAGAGAAATCTCTTAATTGATCTTACATTTTTGCAACAAATAATACTGAGAAGAAAAAATGTCCTTTAGCTTATAAAATGCCCACATCTATTAGAGCCCCTTGAGGCAGATGGGAAGTGAGGAGAGGCATCTGGCTCCATTCTGAGGTTCTGGATTTAGAAGAGAAAGGAAATTGAGGAACTGAATTTATTCTCGCAGCCAACAAATACAGACTTTTGATCAATTGCTATGGCAGTTAGAGTGACAACAAAAAGTCATGGAAATAAAATAACTTTTTTAGACTTTTAAAGATAATTCAGTGTGGTAACACATTATACAGTTAGACTTGCATATTCAAAGAAGTTGGGAAAATCTTAATTTTTACTCTCTAAATATATGCTGTACTTATTAAACAGATAAGTATGTTTCATGTTCTTATGTTTCTTCCATACAAAATGTCCACAATCCTTTTCTATCATTTAGTTGTCTTTCGCATCAAGAAATTTTGTGTATAACTTAATTTTATACTTCTGTTAACATGTCTTATTTCCTTTTATGGGTTAAATAAGTATACCATTTGCAGCCTGAAAGTAACCCAATATGTATTACACTTTCAGCTAGCAATGCAGCTTCTGCACGTATGAATAAATTAGGAAAGTGAAGCTGAAAGTCACCAGATATGTATAATTCTTCCAAATGGTTATATGGAGAAAAGCTTAATTCATGTTTAGAAAAGTCAATTAAGTTGGGGTTTGACTTTTAATTCAGTAAATTGTTTCAAAATGGATCAAAGATCTAAATATTAAAACAGAAACACTAAATCTGTTGGAAGATGAAATAGAATTCTTGAAGAAATAGGTGTAGGCAAAGACTTCATGAACAAAACCCCAACTACAGGAGAAGTACTACAAAGAATCAATAACAGGGATCTCATCTTATTAAAAAACAATGTTTTTTTTCACAGCAAAAGAAATCACTTTCAAGCCAGTGCGGTGGCTCACGCCTGTAATCCCAGTACTTGGGAGGCTGACACAGGAGGATCATTGCAAGTTGGAGACCAGCCCGGGCTACAAAGTAAACTCAAGGCCAACCTGAATGGCATAGTGAGACCCTGTCTCAAAAAGACAAGGGCTGGGAATCTAGCTCAGTGGCCTAAGAGCCTGCCTGGCAAGGACAAGGTCGTGAGTTCAATCCCCAGTGCTGCAAAAAAAAAAAATCATTTTCTGAGTAAAAAGACAACCCACAGGGTGGGAAACAATTTTAGCCAGTTGTTCCTTAGACAAAGGACTAATATCTAGATCACATAAATAATTGAAAAAAAAAATCAGACCTCCTAAATTTAAAGACCCAATCCAAAAATGGGCATCTGAGATGAATACACACTTCTTAGATGAAGAAGGAGAAGTGGCAAATAAATATATGAAAAAATGTTCAACATCACTGGTCATGTGAAAGATGCAAATTAAAACAATGCTAAGGTTGCATCTCACTCCAGAAAGAACAGCTCTTATCAAGAAATCAGTCAATCATGAATACTGGTGGGATATGAAAAAAAAGGAACCCTTCTCCACCGTTGGTGGGAGTGTAGACTGGTGCAACCACTGTGGAAGTTAGTGTGGGGATTGCTCAAGAAACTAGGACTACAGGACCCATTTTTACCCATCTATCCCCCTTCTTGGTATCTTCCTGAAACACTTAAAATCATCATACAATAGTGATATATGTACACCTATGCTTATAGCAGCATAGTTTGTAATAGCTAAAACTTAGAAACAGCCTAAATGACCATCAACTAATGAATAGATAAAAAAGACGTGTTTTTTTTTAACACAATTGAGTACTGGTCAGTCATAAAGAAGTATAAACGACACATTTCTAGATAAATGGTTGGACCTTGAGACCATACTATACTCTTAAGTGAAATAAATCAGATACATGTAAATATCACATTGTCTCTCTGGAGTGAGAAACTTAAAGTGTTAATGAGAAACAAAATGTATAATAGATGTGAAATAGGAAGAAAACGTTCAAAAGGAAAGTGGTGACAGGGGAAGGAGAGGACGGGAAAAGAAAAAATAAGAAGAGAAGGATAAAATGGAAACAAAGCTTTCTAAATAAGGAGGGGAAGAGAGGTTCTGAAGGGGAGAAAAAGAGAAAAAAAGAGGAATCCAGATATATCATGTACAAGCAAAATTTCTCTATGATGTTTGTTACCATTTGTATATCTAAATGGTACCAATAAATTTAATAAGAAAAAATAAATTAAAAATGAAAAGAACTTTAGTTCATTGTCTAACAAGTTGAATAAATTGTATTTTCTTTCAACCTGTACTTTTCCAAAATATATTGCCATAATTATCTTATCCTTTCCATTTGAAATTAAGAATAAGCAGAATGATGCCATATATCAGGAAATTATATTCCCTAATGGATCTCAGTAATACTTGGCATCATTTTGGGTATAATAAGTCTAACATAATAATAGATTCTTCAATCAATAAGCAAACACTCAGATGATAAAAAATTATGTTATATCATTAAAATAGCCTCCCTAAACAAAGATCAAAATAACCACTTAATCTTTTTAAACAAGAGGATATAAAAGAATATTATAAGTATTGCAGGGCAACATGCATCTCTTTTGTAAATGACTTCTAAGAGGATACTGTACTTACATAAATAAATGATATATAAAATTCATCACTAATGAGTAGGGTTCCTAATATGTATGGCTTCGTCTAACATAGAGTGGTACAAAACATATCTAGTCTTCCTTAGGTTGAATGTGGGTGTAAATCTCTCCTGGTACTATCTAATCATGGCGACACTTTGTAATGACAACCAGGAGCCCACACTGCTAGTACTTGGAAAGGAGCTATAGTATTTTGGAACATTCAAATACTTTGAAGGCCATTTTCTGTTCAAAAGCCTCATCTTAGAGACAGTAAAGCTAAGGGACAAAGGATTATTGCCTTTGTCACCAATCAGCTGAGAATTCTTTGCTCAATTTGAATAGAAATTATGAATTTATGAAGTGAAGATTCCCTGACATTAGTTGCTCTAGCCTTTGAGTGACAGTTTCTTTCAGTCCTTAATGTTACAGCTGCTATGGCCTCTTAGCTCTAAGTGTTTGCTCTTAGCATTGATGGGGTGGACGAGGCCCCTACTAGTTCACCCCACCAGCACCTCAACAGCTGAGACTCATAGTCTTCTTGGTGGCTTTCTGGAGCTCTTCCAGTAGCATCTGCTGCCTCTGTGAGGCTCTATGCCTATCACCACAGGTTACCTGTGGTCTCCACCCACCTCTGAGACTCTTTGGGGTTAGTTACCCCTAGTGTTCCTAGCTGTTTTTAGTGCAATCTGCTCTAATATTATGCCTGAGATAAGAATCATGAGAAGGAATTAGAACCACTAGAGTATAAGACTTTCCTGGGTCCTGTATTGCAGCATACAAAAGGAGTTCACATGAGTGAGCCCTACTGGACTGTTGCAAGAGTTGTAAGAGGGCGCTGGCTGTGCTCTTTGGCATTTCAGGCTACTGTACTTGGGGACTTTCACAGCAAAGACTGAAGGGGACAAAGTCCTCTGGAATAGGTCCATATCATTTTATTGGTACATATTTGTACTATATAAAGTTTACATTGCTATGTAAACATACATTTACATAACACATCTTAATAGTTTTTTCATCCCCTTTTCCTTCCCACTCCCTTGATCCCTTATTCCCTTTCCCATTGGAGAAAGTTATTACTTTCTATTATCTATCTTTTATTTTGCACTTCATTTACATGTTTGGCTTCTCATGTAAGAGAAATCATGTGATATTTAAACTTGTGTGTCTGATTTGTTTCACTTTGTATTATGGTCTCAAGGTGTCACTGTAAACAGAACAAACATGGGAAGAAAAGGCACCGAGAAGATTTAGGAGGCAGTTTATTACACCAGTGGGCTTTACTAGGATCTCTTCCAAAGAGTCAAAACCCCTCCTAGTGTGGTTTTGAGGCTTTTAAGAGGAAGGCAGGGGGCAGATATAGAGGCAGATTTAGTGGATTATGACTGGAGGATTGGGTGACATCCTTGGCTGCTGAGGGAGTTTAAACATTTCAGGTTACATTGCAAGGCCTTTGGTTATACAAAGGCAATATAGACAGGGGTTACAAAAAGGAAGAAATGTCCTGCTATCAGGCTTGTCCGGAGTGTCTGCCTGGTTTTGGAGGGCATTCTTGCCAGGCTTTATTTAAAATTTTAATTTCTCTTTCATTTCCCCCTCTTTTAGTTAATCAGAAAAATTATTTTCAGAGATGTTGGTATTTAAAGTTGTATAGGAGATACTGGACCTGAGGGTCATTTGGAGGCTAACACCATTTATTTGCTTTGTAATAACAAAGGTCAACCAATTTAAAAGGAAAGTACTATTAAGAGTATGAGGAGGAGGCTTGTTAGTGGTCTTAATAGAGCTCCAGCCTTGGTTCCCAGTTTTTCAGGGAGCTCCCCCAGTAGAAACCTCTCTGCCTGTCTTGAGCCCACTGGTTTATTTATTTTTGTAACTGGTGGGTGGTTTTCTTTTTTAACAACAACAGACTTATTAGCATAGTGGCAACATTTTTCTTCTAAGAACAAGCAAGGGCCCCTTGTTGGGCTGTGAGGAGGTACAATGTCCTGCAGTTTTGGAGAACTACTGTGTCAAGGGCCCCCTGAGCTGTTGTAAAATCATCCTCTATTTGGGTGTCCAGTTGTAGGTACTGTTGTTGGCACATGCCCAAGGCAGTGGCAGTTCAGAGTACACAGTCCAACACTTACACTAATGCAGAAGAGAATGAAAGTGACTTATGGCGAGCTTCCCAATCCTCTGGGGACATAGCCCAGAACCCTAGGGTGAGCACTGAGATTAACAAGAGGAGGGGGACAAGGAACCAAACTGGATTAATCAGGGAAGATGCTCCAGTGTATGATGTCCATTCAACTTCAGCCACATGTAGATCCATCAGCTTCCAGAGTGACAAGAGCAGGACTTTGAGTGTGTTGTCTCCTCATAGTTGTCTTCAGGGGAGTTGACTCATCCAGGTCGGTTTTTCAGCAGTCATGTGGGTAAGCTTTCTTGATCCGAGAATGATGGCTCCGTGGGTGGATTTTACAAACCTTTATCTTGATGGGAGTAGTCAAAACGATTAAATAGGGAGTGGTCAAAACAATCCTTTTTTAAATCCTTCATTTAAACCATATCCCCAGGGCAATTATGTGTGGGCAGGTGTATGTGTGGGTATGGCAGGCCTCTCACCTTTATTTCTGTGTATCTGAGAAAAGGCCTTTCCTAACTGTGTAAGTTGGTCCTGCAGAGATGTATTACCAAGCTGACATAGGTCTCCTTGGACACCCTTAATTATGGTTAAGGGTTTTCCCTATAAAACTTCAAAAGGTGTATATCCTGTGGGTCCTGGTGAACTTTGGATCTTGAGGAGGGTCATGGGAAGTAAATCTACCAAAGGCATCTGAGTTTCTTGGTGATATTTTGTCAGTATTGACTTTAATGTCCTATTCATTCTCTCAACTTTTCCAGAGATTTGTGGCCTCTATGCTGTATGTAAGTCCCATCTGATGTTTAATTCTTTAGTTAGCTTTTGAGTTATTTCTGCTTGAAATGCAGACCCATTATCACTGCCTATAGTGAGGGGCAACCCATGTCTGGGGACAGTTTCTCTTAGGAATACTCTATAGACTTCAGTGACTTTTTCTGTTCTAGTGGGAAATGCCTCTGGCCACCCAGAATAAGTACAGACAAATACCAGGAGACATTTGTAGCCTCTAGATGGTTTGACTTCTGCAAAATCTATTTGTAGATTTTCAAAAAGGGAAAGTCCAGGGTGTTAAATACTAGGTGGGGGGGTTAGGCTCAGATGGGGTTTCGGTTCTTAGGCAGATTTGACATCTCTGACTAACAGAGGCACAGATTGATGCTAATTTTGGAAGACAGTAGTAGCAGCTTAGAAGCTAATACATGGCAGTTTTTCCTCCATGTGTGATGTCATGATGGCGTTTTACCCAGGTATAGGCCAAATTTGGAGGAGCTATCATTCTATCATCCAGGAAAGTCCAAGCACCATTTGGGCTCATATAGGCCCTTTCCTGTTGTGCCCATTTAATCTTTCCTGGAGTAGCAGAGGGGTCCGCTGTGGAGACCGAGGACAGTTTTAGGGGCTGTTTCATGTTGGGCTTCCAGATTCTGTACTTGATCATTTGTTCCCTAGGTGGAACCTTTTGCTGCTAATTTGGCAGCTTCCTCTGCTTTGTGATCGCCTAGAGTTAGTATCCTTTATCTTTTGGTCTCCTTTACAATGAATGATGGTGATCTTCCTAGGCTTCCAAATGGAGATCAGAAGTTGAGAAATCTCATCCTTGTTTTTAATTTGCTTACCTTCCATGGTGAGAGGTCCACATTCCTTGTACAGCGTTCCATGGACATGAACAGTGGCAAAAGCATACCTCGAGTCAGAGGAAATGTTTGCATTCTTTTTCCCTTTAGCCCAGTTGACAGCTTGTATTAAGGCCCACAGTTTGGCCTGTTGAGCAGACCAGTTTTGGGGAAGAGGCCCTGCTAAGGGCACCACTTCTGTGGTGATGACTGCATAGGCAGGTTGGCTTTTTTTTTTTTTTGTGGCACTGGGGATCGAACTCACGACCTCGTGCTTGCCAGGCAGGAACTTAGACTGCTGAGCTAAATCCCCAGTCCATTGGCATTTTTTTATCCTTGACTGAGCCCAAATTTTCTGCAGTGAGCACATTGGTCAGTTGCCAGGGTATAAGGTCTGCCACTACTTTTAGGCTGTGAGGCTCATAGGCCCTTACATCAATTGCTGCGGTGGTATTTTCCTTGGTAGGTTACTTTAGGAATAAGCTTCCCTAACATTGTAGCCAGGAGAACAGCTTTCTGTTCAGCTCTGCAATTTGCCTCATTCCATTGTTTCTTTTCTTTTCTTTCTTCTTCTTTATTGTTTTTTTCTTTCTTGGCTTACAAAAACCTTTTGAGAAATCTGGAGTAAGCAGGTGGCATTCATGCCAGCAAAGCTATCAACCTTTTGGATCTTTTTCTTTATGTTAGAGGCTGACTGTGCAACCAAGGCAGCATTGATCATCTGTTGATTTTTAGATGCCTCTGGGTCAAAGGTTTCTAGATCCAGTAGGCTTTACAGAGTCTCTCGTTAAGTTTGGCTGGACTTTCATTGGATTCTTGAGTGACTTCAGTTATTTTGGACATGTTTATTGGCTTTTTGTCTACTTTCTTGAGTCTTGTGAGGAGGGCTGAGCGATTTTGATCTAAGAGCTCATGGCCTTCTGTGGTATTACAGTTCCAGTTTGGGTGTGCTCGGGGGAAGAGTGTGTTCACCCATGTGTCAAGATCAATGACAGTGATGGGGCTATTGATTTCAGCCAGGCTTGGGCTCTGTCTAGAACACAGTGGTGTTCTTCAGTATTAAACAGGGTTGGAATGAACTGTTGACTGTCAACAAGTGGGTCTGGAAGGTGTATGTAAGGAGGTCAATCATTGCTTGGGGATTCTCTGAGTAGGACAGGTTGTGGTGCTTCCGACTGAGGTCAATGGAACTAAACGGCTAAGCATACATCAAGGGTGGTTGGTTGGATGTGCCTCCCTGGGATCTAGGTAGACATGAAGTGACAGCTGGAAATGAACTGGAGCCTCAGTCTGAGCAGCAGAGTGGAGATGATGGCTGACATGGCTGTCAGTGTTTCTGTCCACTGTACATGTTGGCAGCACCTGTTGAGAAATCAATCTGGGGTTCAGGAATCACTGCACTGGTTGTTGACACCGGAGCTGTGGAGTCTGAGATAACAGGATGCTGTGGTAGATGTCTGGTAGAATCAGGAATAACTGATGGTGGTGACAGACCACTAGAGGGTACACGTGGAGCAGGCAAAAATGGGTGTAGGTTCTAAGATGCACTTGAGGTGATGACAGCAGCAGTGCTGTGGGACCTGGGAGGAGGAAAGGTGGTAGTAGCATCCCTATCTGCGATGGCAGCAATAGCAGTGCCAACTGTGGTGGTGGTGGTGGCAGTGGGGATGCTGTTATGAAATCCAGAAGGTCAGGGTCCCCTAGTGACTGTGTGAGCACCACTCGGATCAGCAGTAGGAGCACCAAGGCCAGCTGAGTAGCTTGGGGCCTGAGATTGTAAAGAAGAGACAGATAGGACTTAGTGTCTTCAGGTAGGACTGGATAAAGCTATTTTGGTTTAGTGTAGGCCAGAGGGGGTTTCCAGTAGTCTCAGGGATCTATTTTAATGACCAGGATGGTCCTTTTATCATGCAGAGCACAGGTGTGGAGTCAAGGTGGCAGGTTTTCAAAGAGGTTAAGCCAAGTATTTGTTATAGTGTGTGTCTAGGTGGCCCCCAAAGCTTCATGTAGTCATGGAAGTGGCTGAATCTAGCATTTGTGATTGATTCATTGTCTAGTGCTGGGATTGGTGGTGTGAGTTCTGCACCTGCCCATGGTTGGAGCCAACATACAATGTAAGATCAAGAAGGAGGCATGATTTCTTTTTGTGCATGGTTCACTCTTGCTGTTTGCAGCCACCATGAATGGCTGCCTTGCCTTGGAACCAACTAAGTATGGACTGAAACCCCCAAAACTGTAAGAAATAAACCTTTTCTTTCCTAACTTTGGATGTCAGGTATTGTGTCTCAACAAAGAGAGAAAAGTAATCAAGATAGAATTTGGTACCAGGAGTGGGGTCATTGCTGTGAC
>RJWT010026246.1:0-15873 GCA_004365215.1 Cuniculus paca | reverse complement strand
TGCTGTATTTTCTTTTTATTTTTTAATTATTGCTTATATTTTCAATTTAAAATGTACAAAATGAAGTAACACTGCTGGTCTTGTAAGAGCTATACAACTTTCTTAAATATATACCTATACCTGCAGCAGTTCACCTATTTCAAAAATTTGGAATTCTGTTCATTATCTTTAAGATCACCTCAAATTTAAAGGCTACATAATTATATGTTTAAAGTGTGTTATAACAATGTGGTAGTTAATAAAGCACTATTTTTTTTCTTTAAAAAAAAGAATTGATGGCATCTTAGATCCAATAAATATAATAAAGGCCCAAGATGGAAAAGAATCAAAATTAGAAAGTGGAGAGCCCAGGAAAGCCCCACTCCCCATACAGGGGCATACAGGGCCATGTGGAATCCACATGTCTGGAGGAAGTATCTCAGAGAGGTGGGCCACCTTCCTCCCAGCAACCTGGACTTCTTCCTCTATAAAATGGGAACCGGGTTAAAAGGATGTGTTTGTTTGATAAATAGCATCCCCTAAGGATTCATCGTGGGATGATCGACAGCAGTGCCTGTCGATTGTTTCCGTCTGCTTCACTAGCCTAGGAACGGAACAGGGCCATGTTCCTTGTCTCTTGGTCCCCAGTACAAACCTCCAAGCAGGGTTCGTGGGGCAAACACATAAAGATGAGCAAAGGAGCCCGGGGAGGGACCTGGAGCAGGGAGGCTTCTGTGACTCACACGGGCCTCCTGCCTGAGCCAAGGACACAGCCTGCCAACCCCAGCCCCAGGCCACACCCCACCCACCAGCTGGGGACAGATGGCTCAGTGAGAAGTGATAATTCTCTGGTGCTTCTTCTTCTTTTTTTCCTTTACTGAGTGTGAATTGAGATATAATTGCTTTTCATAATTAGAAAACACTTAGTAATTAATGTTGGCAGGAGACAGTGAGGTCGTCCTTTGTCTACTCCAAGCTACTCTTCCTTGGGGAAAGGAGGAAGAAGAGTTAGCAGTGTGTGCGGCATCATGGATGCAGACTCGTCATTCTGCCTTTGTGGGTGAGTTGTGTGGAGTTTTTATTAACGCTCATTGTCGCTGTCTCCTAAGCACTGGCTGTGAGCCTGACTCTCCGCTGATGGCTTCATATTCATCTTCTTCACGTGATCATGACACCAACGTGTCCCGAGGCGCACAGCAAGTGCTCTCCTTCTCGCTTTTTAGGCTTTTGCCCTTATCTCTCCACAGCAGGCAGTACGTGTGGCGTGAGGGTGGCGTGTCACGCCATTTCTCCTCGTTTCTTAGGATGATAACTTGGAGGGGGAAGCTTCTAGGCTCCAAAGGAAAGGGAAAAGGTTATAATGCCCCCACTGCAGGCTCTCTGCCTAGGCCTCCTTGACTCACTGAGCCGCCTCGGACAAATGATTCATTCACTGGCCTTGACCTCCATGGGTTTGGCCACCCATTAGGAGTGAAGTCACACCTCCAGCACCCTGATCCATTCATGGCTCCGCTCATCCAACTCAACAGCAGGCAAGAAACAGGCCTGGATGGACCTGCTTGGACTCGGGGACAGGAAAACAAACGCATGCGTCTGATATCCTCAGTATGGCTGGGCTGCTCACTTCCGGCCCAAGAGATCCTCTGCTGAGCCTGTGGGGCCAGCAGGACACCCTAGATTGGGTGTTTCAAGAGACATTCATCACCTAACAGTGCGGGAGGCTGAAAGGCTGAGATCAAGGTGCTGGCAAGGCTGGTTCCCAGTTAGGGCCGGGAGGGAGGACCTGTCCTACGCTCCGCACCAAGCTTTGGGGCTTTGCGGGCCATCCTGAGTGTTCCTGGGCAGTGGACGTATCGCCCCACCTCTGCCTTCACCCTCGCATGGGGTTCTCGCTGTGTGTGTGCCCGTATATCTGGATTTTCCCTTTTCATAAGGACACCACTCAGTCGGATTAGGAGCACCCCAATGACCACATTTTAAATTGATTGGCTCCATAAAGGTGATCATAAAGGTAATCCATTTCCAAATAAGGTCACGTTCTGAGGTGCCAGGGGTTAGGACTTCAGTGTATCCTTTTGGGAGACACAATGAAAGCCTTCGTAGACCCTGCATCCCAAAGAGGACCACCCCCCACGCATGCATGAAGGTGCAGTCTGGGTAGGAGGAGAAACCTTGCTTGTTCTTGGAAAGCATGGCTCAGGGCTACGGAGATGTTCCTTTGCCCCAGTAAACGTATCTATTCCACGTGACCCTCATGAGGACACCAAGGGCGGGTGGTTTTGTTTTGGTTTGGTTTTCTCCGGAGCTAGACAAGCTGATTCTGAAGTTGATAGGAAATAATAAACAATTTAGCCAGGCATGGAGGCCCATGCCTGTAATCCCAGCACTCGGGAGGCTGAGGCAGGAGGATCATTGTGAGTTCAAGACCAGCCTGGGCTACAAAGTGAGCTCAAGGCCAGCTTGAACAGCATAGTGAGACCCTGTCTCCAAAAGACAAAAAGAAAAGAAAAAAGAAATAATGAACAACCAAAGATAGTCAGGAAAATGAAAAAAGGAAGGCAGTGAAGTGGATGTAATCCCTACCAGATAGTAAATCATGCCCCAAAGCTTCTGTAATTAAAATGCTGTAATTGGAAATATGAATAGCCACGCAGAGCAATGGAATACAATAGAAATTCAGACAGGTAAAAAGTACATATGGTTTTAAATAGAAACCTTACCACTTCTAAAAGAAAACACAAGATATTCCTTTATAATAAAGGCTATTTTAAGACTCAAAATCCAAAAACTATAAAAGAAAAAGCCTGACAAATTCAACTACATAAAAACTAAAATCAATTTTAAAGAAATATTTTCATGGGCTGGGGGTCTAGCTCAGTGGCCTAAGTGCCTGCCTGGCAAGTGCAAGGTCACGAGTTCAATCCCTGGTGCTCCAGAAAAAAAAAAAGAAACATTTTCATGTCAAAAATTTCCATAAGCAAAAGGCAAATGGGAGGAGATATTTGTAACTTAGAGACATAGCTGATTTTGCCAATAATTAAAGAGTTCTTAAAAACAGAGGTTAAAAAAGAGCCCAAGCCGGGGAGTTAGCTCAGTGGAACAACCGCTTACCTGGCAAGCATGAGGTATTGAGTTCAATCGCTGGTATCAAAAATGACTTAAAAATGGACAAAAGCCATGAGCAGACAGATAGCTCATAGATTGGGTATTAGTAGAATTGTTAAGTTTGATGGTTGCTTAGGAGGATATCTTAGTCTTTGGAGGTGCACACAAGAAGTATTCAGCAGTGAAGGACCATGATGTTGACAACTCACTCTCAAATGGCTCAGGAAAAAGAAGATACACCCACATATAAATAAAATCAACATGGCAAAATATTATAACAATGACTGCGTTGATGTGGTGTTCATGTGGGACGACGTGGATGGAACTGGAGGACATCATGTCAAATGAAATAAGCCAGGCACAGAGAAAGAAGTACTGTGTGATCTCATGTATATGGTGAATCTTAAGAAGTCAAACTGATAAAACCAAGAAAGGAGAATGTTGATTTCCAGGAGTGGAGAGGTGGAGGAAATGGGAAGGTGTTGGTCAAAGTGTATGAAGTTTCAGTGATGCAGGGTGAGTAGGTCATTACTATCCATTGTTAATAGTAATTCATACTTGAAATATGCGAAGAAAGTAGACATAACCACGGGAGGTGATAATGCTAACTAGCTTGAATGTGGTAACCATTTCACAATGTTTATGTATATCATAACACTGCATTGTACACCTTCGATCTAAGCTCTTTTGTCAATTATATTTCAATAGAGCTGGAAGGGAAAGAAAGGTGTTCATGAATGGCATTCTTTCAGTCTTCATGTCTGAAACCCTTCATAATAAAATGTGGGGTCCAGTCTCATGGCCTGGGGGTGACTTTAGGGTGATGGGGAAGCTACTGACGAGACAGCAGTAATCATTAGCATGACCCATTGCTTAATATGGGTGCCGGGTCTCTTTCCACTGCCAACTAAGTAGTCTTCACACAGTCCTCATGAGGAAGTCTGCGTTTACAGCCAAGGAAACTGAGGCTCCAGTGACTGTAACTGTGTCAAATCCAACGCTATGTGCAGCTTCCCTGCTGAATGGTTTGCATTGGATGTGTGAGCCAGTCCTTGAGTCATGAACAGGGGGTCTAGACCCAGGAAGCAACCATTTTTCCTTTTGCTTAAGAAATAAACTGGAGGTGAGGCTCAGTATTAGAGCCTCTACTTAGGCAAAAAGGCAGGGGTTTGATCTCTAGCACACATGCCAAAAAGCATAATAAATTCAACTAAGTTTAGTTTTCTTGATAAGCCACCCAAAGGGTTAATAGAGCCAGGCATGGTGGGGCACGCTTGTAATCCCATCACTGGGGAGGCTGAGGCAGGAGGAGCTCCATGAATTCAAGGCCAGCCTGAACTACATAGACCCTGTCACAAAAAAACAAGAAAAGGTACGTGGTGGGGGTTAATGGAGATCTTCTGTACATATCTTACTGCCTCTAGACTTAGACAAGGGCTAATAGTCTGTTCTCTAATTGAGACTCAGATGTTTCAGATACTTCCAAAGGATGAAGAATAACAAGGAGATTGTAACAAAACAATTCTGAAATCTAATGGTTGGCCTGGCAGTTTTTTATACAGTCGGTGGGAAGGTACAGGCTGAAGGTGTAGAAGGGAAAACCAACTCAACCTCAGACTCATTTCTCCTACTGTACTGTCATGACACAGATCATTTCTGACACCTGATTTGTGGCTGGGGGGTGGCGTCCCTACACACCAAGACACCAAGCAGTTGTGCAGTAGATACCAGCTGGGTGTCCTCTAGTCCAATTCATGTCTGACACTGTCTACCTGGAGAGAGTGTCAGATCCCAGAGGTTGAGGGCTTAGTCCCCAAGACTCCTCCCAACTTTATATGCTGATCGCACGCCCCAGGTTGTTTTACCCATGCTTCTGCCCAGCCAGTCTAACTGGAGTTCCCACAAATCCCTCCATATGTTCCATTAATTTGCACGAATGGCTCACAGAACTCAGGGAACGCATTTACCAGTGGATTGTAAAGAATGTTACAAAGGGTGCACGTGTAGAGAGATGCGTGGGGTTAGATGGGAGGAGGGGTATGGAGCCCTCCCGTGTGCTCTGGGAGTCACCCTCCAGGAGTCTCTGGCTGGCTGCCCGTAAGTTCAGCAAACCCTGCCCTTTGGGTTTTTATGGAGACTTCATTGTATAGGTGGGATTGAAGCATGGACAACCCTGTGGAAATGAAACCAGACAGGAAGGGTCGGATCTGATGCTAATGGACACAGTGGGAAACCCCCCAAGACCTATCCCTGTGGATTCTGGTGGTCCTCTATGCTGCCTTCCCTTTTCCCGGGTACGAACCAGGAGTCTTGAGACCTACTGTCAACTTCTTTAATGGCCTGATCCAAGACAGAAAGGGGGAAGATCAGCTTCCATGGCCCTGCCTTGGCCTACCTGAGGGAGAGAACCATGGGCAAAAACCGTATCATGGCATCACATAGGGCATTCTGTAAACTGAGGCCTCTTAACAAAACAATAATTGAAGCAAAGTTCACTCACTTTCCAAGACAATTTAACAGTTGTGTAGAGTACTTGCAGCGATTAAAAAGTTAAAACGCCAATGGTTCACAGCTTAAAGGGAAGTAAATAACATAGCCCTGCCCCTGTGCCCAGATGCCCAGATGCCCAGATTCTAATCCCAGCACTGCTAGTAACCTCAGAGGACAAAGTGGGGAACAATCCCATGAGCTCCCTCCTCCCCAAAATGGAGCTGCCTGCAGCACCTTCCCCAAGGGCTCTCTAGAGGAGGAAGTAATTGATTTACTGCTGTAAGCCCACAAAGCTCTTGGAGAGTTGGGGTGCTCACTCCCTCAGAGCCTGAGCTCTCTGCTCCCTCCACCTCTCCCACCCTGCCTCCCTCCCTCTCCCTCTTCTTTACAGAGGATCCACTCTGTACCAGGCCTGTGCTGGGCACTGGGGACAATAAAATGAGCAATGCACCATCCTGACCCGCACATTGGCCAGCAAGGGGAGGACACGTAAGAAAATGATCTCAGCACTGAGGAAGTAAAAACCAAGGCAGAAGGAAGCCCCCAGCTCAGGTGGGAAGACAGAAGAGGGGAGGCTGGAGGTGAGTAGTTTTTAAGGACAATTTCTCCACAGCAGCCCTCACCCCCTACCCCTGCCTGGGCTCTGGGCTCATCCCTGGCTCTCTCCTGCTTCTCAGACAAAATCAAGGTAATTAAGGAAAGGTAAAGGGATCCCCACTTCTCAACCCTACATACAGCCAGCATTTCACAGGGGGAGGCATCAACCAACGGATAGTAAGGGAGCAATAATTAGGTAAAACTTTATAATCCATATTCCAAAATACACACTGCAGATATATATTATACATATTCACTTATTCCTTAGTATCATGTGGGATGGGTTCCAGGACCTCCACAGACAGAAGAATCCATGGATGCTCAAGTCCCTTATATAAAATGGTACAGTATTTGCATAAAACCTGCACGATCCTCCTTTATACATTAGTCATCTGTAGATGACTTATACTCCAAATATGATGCAAATGCTGTGTAAATAACTGCACTCTTTAGGAAGTAATAGGAAGGGGAAAAGTCTGTGCAAATTCAGTACAGAGGAAACTTTTTTCCAAGCATTTTTTATTTGTAGTTCGTTGACTCCAAAGAGCAGAACCCATGGATTTGGAGGGATATATATATATATCTCCAAGAGAGGAGCATAGGGAAAGAAAGGTTTAAGGAGTGCATGGTAAGAAGAGGGGCAGGCAGTGGGTCAACTCTGAGCAGCTGGCTCCAGGAAGGCCTCTTGGAGAAGGTGACATCTGAGTAGACACCTAAGGAGGCAAGGAAGAGAACTATGGGTTGTCTGGAAGAACATTCCAGGCAGACACCTTAGCACTAGAATACCTCAGAGGGACAAGAAACAGCAAAGAAGCATCCAGCTTGGAAAAGAAGAGGTAAAGCCATCATAATTCTCAGCTAACATGATCCAGTATGTAGAAAGTCCTCAAGAATCTAAAAGAACATACCTTTAGAACTATTAATAAGCAAATCTGGCAAGGTCACAGATACAAGATCGGTGTACAGAAATCAATTTTATTTCTATAGGCTAGCAATGGACACTCTGAAAAGTAAATTAAGAATATGATTCCATTTATAAAGTCATAAAAATAATAAAATACTTAGTAATACATTTAACAAAAGAAGCACATAGAGGACTGGGGTTATAACAGCAGGGCAAGCACCTACCTGGCAAGCACAAGGTCCTGAGTTTGAGTCCCAGCACAAAAAAAGTACATAGATTGTATATATTAAATATTATAAAACTTTACTAAGGGAAAAAATCTAAATAAAGTGACATTCTGTGTTTTTGGGTTGGAAGACAATATCATTAAGATGGCAATCCTCCCCTAATTTGGTCTGTAGAGTCAACATAATGTCTATCAAATTTCCAATGGCCACTCTTTTCATAAATTAGAAAGCTGATCCTAAAATACATATGGAAAATCAAAACACCTTAAATAAGCAAAACTTGCTATACACCTACAGTTGCCAAGACAGTGTGGTACCGGCAAAGAACAGAAGTACAGATCAGTAGAACAAAATCAGGAGTCCAAAACAAGCCTTTACATTTATATTCAATTAACTTTTTTAACAAATGTACCAAGACAGTTCACTGAGAGAAAGGATAGTCTATCTAACAAATAGTGTTAGAATAATTTGCTATCCATCCACAGGGAAAAAAAGATAACTTAGACCCTTACCTCATATCATACGCAAAAATTAACTCAAATTGAATCATTACCTTAAAGGTAAAAGCTAAAACAGTAAAACTCTTAGAAGAATCGATGGTGAGGGGGTAATATCTTCAAAACCTTGAGCTAGGCATAGAATTCTTAGATACAACACCATGATTTATGAAAAAAATAAAGGATTCAGGGCCAAGGATTTAGCTCAGCAGAACAAGCATCTGCCTGGCACGTGAGAGGTCGTGAGTTCAATATCCCGTGCTGAAAAAAATAAATAAGTAAATAAAAGATTCAAAAAAATTGAGCTTAAAAGCCACCATTGTGTGTGTGTTAACTCCCTTGATCATGGTCATCATTTTAATATACATGTATTTTTTTCATCACATTATATACTTTATGCTTATATAATTTTATTCACCAGTTAGTAATACCTTAATAAAGCTGGGGATGAGTGAGATCATTAAGAAAGTGAAAAGATAAGAAACAAACTAGGAAAAAATGTTTGTAAAGCCAATTTTTTTGTTTTTGTTTTTTGAAACAGTCTCACTATGTAGTTCAGACTGACCTTGAACTCAATATGTAGCCTGGGCTGGCCCTGAACTCATAGCAGTCCTCCTGCCTCAGCCTCCTGAGTGCTGGCTTATAGATGTGTGCCACCATGCCCAGTTATAAAAGCAAATGTGATAAAGGACTTATATTTATATTCAGTATTTGCAAAGAGCTTCAGTGATAAGACAGCACAATGAAAAGTTGAACGAGAGACATGCACAGACATCTGTCCAAAGAAGATATTGGCTACCAAGATATTAGCTACCAAGTAGCTAATAAACACATAAATAGGTGTCCGACATCACTAGCTATTAGGAAAACACAGATTAAAACCACAATGAGCAGCTACATCACACCCACTAGAATGACTATAATCAAAAGACAGGATAATAACAAATCCTGGATGTGATGTGGAGGAGTAGCTCTTACATATTGCAAGTGAGAATATAAAATGACATAGCCTTTTTGGAAAACAGTTAAAAAGTTAAATACAAAATTATCATATGGCAGTTCTACTCCTAACTATCTATCCAAGAGAAATGAAAACTGAAAATATATCTACACAAAACTTTTGAATTTATATTCGTTTCAGCATTACTTATCATAGCCTCAAACTGGAAATATATTAAAAGGTCATCAGTTGGTAAAAGAAAAGGGAAAATGGCCGGGCATGGTGGCGCACTTCTGTAATCCCAGCACTTGGGAGGCTGAGGCAGGAGGATTGTTGTGAGTTCGAGACCAGGCTGCGCTACAAAGTGAGCTCAAGGCCAGCCTGAATGGCATAGTGAGACCCTGTCTCAAAAAAAAAAAAGAAAGAAAGAAAGAAAGAAAGAAAGAAAAGGCAAAATGTGATCTATCCATACAGTCGAAGATTATTCAATAATAAAAAGATGCATACCAGTGACATATGCTACAATATGGCTGATTAACAAAAGAAGCCAGACCCCAGACTACGTATCATATGACTCCACTTATTTGCCAGAAAAAGCAAATTTAGAGAAACAGTAAATAGATTAGTGGTTTCCTGGAACTGGGTTGGGAATGCTGAACTGTGTAAATAAATAGGGTGAATTTTACAACATTTAAAATGTACCACAATGAATTTTTTTTTAAATTATTCAATTAAATGTTCCATTTTTATGGGAATACCTTATTTTATTTATTCTTCCCATTAGGAATTACACTGGAGAATATTTACAATTACTAGTAGAACTAAGAGAAATTCAACATTTTTGCATCTCAATTTTGGTTGTTAATAAAAAAGATGGTCAAAATAATTATGATCCAAATTACTGAAAAAAAGTTATAAGTAAGTGCTCAGTGTTAGTGTATTCCCATATAATTCAGGGTCGACTTTGGTTACAAGAAAAAACCTCTCCGGTTTAATTCACTCTTAGGAACATCTCTCAATGTTGGAAAGGCCTCCTCTTGGTTTCTTCTGCAGTTGATTTTTAGCATATTTTCTGTGATCCATGAATGGAGTTGAGTGGACAGGTATTCATGTTAATTCCAAGAGGAGAACAGAACTGATTACTAAGGAGGAAAGCAGGTTATAATATACAACTTTCCACTGTTTCTGAGGCCAATAGGTTAAGCCCAAGGCATTTAGCCAACATTCCGCTATAAAAACTCACAGAGGGTAAAGGTTGAAGGTAAATTAGAATTTAAGAAACAAGAAAGTGAGCGGGTGTGGTGGCACATGCCCTTAATCCCAGCACTTGGGATGCTGAGGCAGGAGGATCCTTATGAGTTTGAGGCCAGTCTGGGCTACCCAGTGATTTCAAGAAACAAACAAGGCCATAAATTGCTCTTTTTGGCCATAGCTACCTTGAAATACCTTGACTCTTTTCCCTGTGGCTTTAGACAAGCTCAGTGCCTGGTTCATCTGGGCAAGCGCTGGGCAGGGAGCTGCAGGGGGCAAGAGTTCAAGGTTCAGCTTGACATTCAGTTTGCACCTGACCCAGGAGACCTCCCTGGATTGTGATAGGCTGGGAGAGCTGCCACCTCTTTTGGCATAGAGCACTGGTAACTGTGTGTGGCCATTTCATGGCACGTCCCACCACGTAGGCTTGGTGTGGTTTCTATCTTGGGCTTTCCACTTGGGAGTAAATAGTCCTTGTTCTGGAACAAAGTCCAGGCCACGTGGGCCTTCATAAAGGCAGGCGAAGTTAATGAGTAAATGTGATCGGAAAGCTAGCACCAACTGGAGAGAGAACACCACTTCTGGATTTTATTTCACTAGTGAGGTCTTTGATTGAGACCTATATTCATGTAGACGGAGAAAAAAGAACACAGTACAAATCTGATGTATCTGGATGATAATTATATGTTCTATGCAGAAGAGAGGAGAAAAGAGGGAGGAAAGAGAGAACAGAGGCCAGTATGGCCAGAGCAGGACGCGGAGAGGTCTGCGCCCAGACCTTGGAGGGGGGTTAAAAGGTCTAGGGCTTCTCCGAGTGGAGCCAGAGCCCTGGAGCCTGTGGCAGAGCTGGGACCTGATTACTGCCAGAATAGGACACATTTCTTCGGCGTATGAGATGAGGTCACAGAACAATTTCTTCTGCACTTAGCCCACTGATTAGAGTCGCAATTGCAATTTTATCCCCTTAATACCTGGGAGCCCAGAGGGGCTAAGCACTCTCCAGGCTACAGCCCTCTCTCTAGTGGCCTGTGGAAGCCAAGCTAAGCAGCCCCTGCCTTGGGCTCTGCTCTTGGTAGCAGGAGTGTGGGGCAGTCAAGGAGCAGCAGCAGCAGCTCTGCAGGAGTCACTCAGGCCTCTGGAGGAACAGGGCCCGCCCAGCTGGAGCCCAGGGCCCGACCCTGAGCCCCACAGCCTGCGCTCAATGCCGGCTCCCATGCAAGGTAGGCGTTTGATGGGCCACACCATCCTGGACAATACGGATACAGGGTGAGCAAGACACACCTCTCCAGACCACACACACATACACCAACAGTGACTCATGCAGTGACACATGCAACAGTTTCCCCATTGACACACACACACAACGCACACACAATCCAACACACACCAGCATACACACACACAACAGTGACACATGCAGACACACCCACACACACCAACACACACACAATCCAACACACACCAACATACACACAGGCACACAGACACACAAACACAAACGCATGGATGAACTAACAAGACATACACAGAAACACACAGACACATAGAAACACACAGACATGCCCCAATACACACACCCAGGCGAAAGCACAAATATACACAGATGCAGTCACATAGCACACACACATAGGCACACACAAACACGCATTCATCCAGACACACACAGTGATACACAATACCTGCACATGCAGACACATACAAACTTACACCCACATAGACACACACAGTGCACAGAGACGTGTACCCATGGGCACACACACAGTATATTCACAAGCTACTCAGCTATTGAATACTGCATTCCAGAATGGGTATGTGTTTATAGAATGCTTTCTGTAGGAATGAACAGAGTGGTGGCACTGGGCTGCCTTGCTCAAGGAGATGCTGGGCAGGCTCATCACTGGTCCATCACTGGTCCCCGGACGTGGCTTCTTCTTGTCCCCTCCTGACTGCTTTCTTTGATGAACAGGGGGGAAACCTCAAGCCCTCAAAATTCCTCATTTGGCTTAGTAATCTTCCCTGAGACAAAGAGAGACACTGTGACATCATGATGACAGTGAAGGGATATGTCCCCGTTTTCCCCTCCCCCATTTTTCCAGATAGACAGCAGTACTGCGAAACCCTTGCAGCCTTTGCCTCTACCCAGGTCTCTGAGCAGGGGTGGCTTCTGGCCCAAGGAGGATTCCTGCCCCAAGCTGTACTCCCAGGGTCTTCAGAAAATCCTGTGGGGTGTCCCACATCCAGAGCTTCTGATGCAATTCGCCTAGAGGAGGCCTGGCCTTGGGGCCTTTTCAAATCTTCCCAAGGGCTTTGGTGGAACTACTTACCTCAAGTGTTACCTATAATGCCCAACACATGTTATTGAGGGGGAAAAAGCAGGTCAGGATCTACACAGGGCTTGGCACATGTTCAATATTCTTTCACTAAGAGACTCAAGCACAGGGTGTTGGCTCATCCTTTATTTTATTTTATTCTTGTAGAAGTTGGTATAACCAGGCACTGTGGTGCACACCCATAATCCCATCGCTTGGGAGGCTGAGGCAGGAGTTTGAGGCCAGCGTGGGCTACATAGTGCGACCCTGTCTCAAAAAAAGGAAAAACAAAAGGAAGAAAAAGGAGAAGGAAAAGGAAGAGGAGGAGGAAGAAGAGAAGGAGGAGAAGGAGAAGGAGGAGAAGGAGAGGGAGAAGAAATTGGTGAGTGAGTGTATGCATTGGACAGAACTGAGGTCCCCACCCGGCTGCACATGGGTCTTCCTACAGGGTAGATAGAGCTGAGGGGGATTTACACTTTCCCATGTGTGTACTTCCCCAGCGTTGGTACCTCTTACTCCAAGCACATGCCATTTTAAAAATTAATAATAATGCAAATGATTTGACAGCTGTTCAAGAACCCACACATCACCTGTCTTTCACTTCCTTTTTCTTTACCTATTTAGGGCGCAGGAAATGCCCATAAATAGCCTCAACTAGGAAAAGCCAAAGTGGCAGCCTAGCTGGGGAGGTGAAGCCCTCCAACGCTGCTTCAAAAGCCCCTGAGCCCAGGCCTAGACCCAGAAGCGGGTTGGGGTATCTGAGAAACTGGGACTTAGCGGCGGAGGCTCTGGGTGCTGGGGGGTTCGGCAGGTGGGGGATGGGTGTCCTGTGAGCCGGTTGGTCTCTGCATTCCACAGGGTCACGGTCACAGGGACAAGTCATTCTGGTGACCTCACCCTGACACAGCCACTAGGCCCTTTGTCTGAGTATTTCAGAGAGCTCCAGGAAGCGCGGTGCGGATGGATAATCAACGGCTTCTTTATCTATTGCAAAGGCCACATGGGGCTCTTCAAGGGCCATATCATGCTGCCAGTGATGACCCTGAGGCCAAGCTCAAGATTCCTGGGTGCCAGAACTAAGCTCCACAGGCCCCTGAATTTGAGGACCCCACAACATCCAGGAGCTCAGTCCCCAAACCACATCATCCCTGCATCTCTATCCCTGGGGTCAATGCTAGACTCCAGGCTGGGAGTCTAAGAACAAGACTCAGAAATGTCAGTTACAGGAAGTACTGAGACCCCACTGCTGGCCTGAGGCTCCCGGGAACAGGCCCAGCACCTGCTCCCACCTAGAAGCACAGGAGCCCACGGCACAGGAGCACTTGCTCCAGGCCAGGTGCTCAGGGAAGTGAAAACCTCAGCCACCCTCAGGGCTGCAGTCAGACTATTTCCGGGTCAGGACTCAGAGCCATATAATCAAATGACCAAGGCCCTTGCCAAAGGGGCAAAGCCAAGTGCCTGGACCCCAAAATGCAGACCCTATAGTGCTCCCAGCATACCTGAATGATATAGGATTCTGCCCAACCTGAGTCACCTTCCCTCAGGCCTCAGTCTTGGCCATCTCTCTGGGAAGGCCAGGCCAGCCAGGCCTAGAGAAGAATCTGGAAGGAGGAGAACCACAGCAGGCCCTCTAGACTTCATGCATGGGCTGAGTCAAGCTGGGCTGGAGGCTGGGGCTTTTCCAGACTCAGCTCTGGGCCAGGAGCCAGGCTGACCTCTAGGCCTCTTGTCCCTGAAGCCAGGACAAGTATGTCCTTTTTGCCTCCCTCTTTCTTAGAAGTCTTCTGAGCCCAGTACTTCCTGAGGTTTCTGCCACAGTGCCAGCAACCTGCTTAACCCTTCACCTCCCATTCCTCAAGCATTGACTCAGACCCCAGAGGGGCAAGGTCACAGAACTGCAGGGGCCCCAGGGCTCAAGGGGAAGAGAACAGGCATGGGGCCCTGGAGGCCCCATTTCAGCCTAACCTCTTACCTAGTGCTCTTAGGTAACGCACTTAGTCCCATGTAACCTCAGTTTCTTCCAACGACAAGTAGATTTGACTCTAGCAACGATTTCAAAGGCATTGATCTTATACCCCGTAGCCTCATTGTTCTGTTGGGGAAACTGAGGCCCAGTGAGGGACAAGGGCTGGCAATGGTACCCAACAAGCAGAAAGCAGGAACCAGAATCCCTGACTTTGACCCCAGCTGTACCGTGCCCTGACTGAGCATTCCAACTGAGGCTAACCTGTCTACCTGTGGTGCCTGAGTGGGGACAGACTACGGACAGGTTGATTTCTTTTCACTCAGAGCCATCTGCCTGCCCAGTGGTTGCCAGCACCAAACCTGACCTTCCTTCCTCTGCAGGACCCAGGAAGCTCAGGCTGGGCACGTAGTATGGCTTGAAAATGCCCACTGAGAAAACGAGCCCCTACTAAGTGCTAGGCCCAGGGTACAGGACAGTGCACCAGGAGAACACGAGGCCACGGAAGACACCGTGTGAATCAGCGAGGAGGGTGACACAGGCCAGAGGAGTTGGGACAGCAGACCAGCGTGGAACATCACAGGCTCTGAGCCGCACTGTCTGGGTTCAAGTTCTAGTCCCATCATGAACTAATGTGGGGCCTGGAGAAAGCTCCTTAGCGTCTCTGTGCCTTGGTTTGCTGGGGTCGTGGAGCACCTACTCTGTAAGTCCATCATAAGGATGATTAGTGAGCAGTGAGTATCTGGGACTCTGCGGTGAGTGCTCATCAGATGGTGGCCATCGCTACTTCTCAGAGACAGAACAGCTGTCTCTGAGCACACATAAGCACGTGGGTTCCCAGATCTCTGTATCACTTCCCACAGCAGAGCTGTCCCCTTGACTCATGGGGGCCAGGCTTTCTGAAAGGCTGTGGCATTTCCCCAGGCTGCTGTTAATTCCCTCCAGATATGTCTGGATGATTCCAACCAGGCTGAAGCCCTTCATTCCACCTGGAGTGGTCACATAACAATTCCCAGGGAGAAAGGAAGGCCCATGAGTGTCCTCCTTCTAAATGACCCTGGTCCGTTGGATGAAGACACGTGCCTGCCATCCTGTACGGAGGAGCAGGAGTTTCGATCCTGGCTCTGCCTCTAGCTTGAGGCAGCCTCCCTCAGGCTAGTTCCTTTCCCCCTTTGGGCCTCTACATGCCCCTTGGTAAAATAAGAAAATGATCTAAAATAAGATTCTGATCTCCTCTGTCTGTTTGATAGCTAAGTCTGTGATTCTATTTTTGCCTTAACAGTATCATTGTCCGCACAATAGCTAGCATTTATTGAACACCTGCTATGCACCAGTGACTAACCTCGGGACCTCTACCACAGCAACTGTTAGTCACTAAATGCCACAATCCCCATCCCTGGGCATGTTTCAGATTCTCCCGCTGGATCCTCACAGCCACCTTCTAGGTGGGTAGCACAGTCACCTCACCATAAGGATGAGCTAAGCAGGTGCCACCTGATGAGATGACCTCATTTGGCTGGTCAGGGGCCAGTGTGAACCCAGAACCGCTAAGCCATGCCCAAGTTACTCAAGCCCTGTGAGGTAGGAATTATTATCTCTGATTTACTGATT
>RJWT010026245.1:0-15878 GCA_004365215.1 Cuniculus paca | reverse complement strand
AGAATCTAATAAAATAACTCCATTGCATTGGCTTTTGCAGTTAAAAAAATCTGAAGATAAGCATCTCAGTGTGCCACGTGGTGTGAGCTGAAGGCCTGCACAGTGTACTCACCTAGCCATGGAGCCATGGCATGCCACTCAGAACCTGGTAGGGCCCCGCCCAGTGACCCCAAGCAGCTGGGGAGCTTCAATATGCTGCATGAGGGATGCAGAGGCTCCATGCAGCATACTCCACCCATTTGGGGAGTCTCAGAGTACTGCTAGGGACCTGGTAAAGCCTGTCTAATGACCCCCACTCAGCTGGAGAAACTTCCTCAAGTATGGACAGCTATCCTCAACCCAAGAAACAACTGAGACTTTGCATTCACCTGCCACAGGGGAATACAGGAAAATGACAAAATGAAAGAGCAAAATGGAACCTCAAACCTGCAGCCCATCCCAAACAAGCCTAGGAGATATGGACATAGAAGGAAGTACAAGCCATACACCTGAAATTTCTGAAACGATAGCAATTGAAGTAAAGAAACAACTCCATTAAGCTGTAAAGGAAATCAGATCAGAAATAATCTCCCAGGTAAAGCAAGAAATGATAAACATAATGAAAGAAATGCTGAACACATCTAGAGAAGACATAGTTAAAAAAAAGAGGAGCACTGCAAAATGATGGAAACCTTGAATGAACAATATAAGAAAGAATTAGAATTCATGAAACAGATTCAAAGAGATATCCAGGAAATCAAAAGTTCCACTGAAAGCTGACCAAATCACCTGAATGAATGTGAAGACCAACTTTCAGACATTGAAGACAAGATTGCAGCTAGTGAATAGGAAACAAAAGATCTTTTAAAATAACAAGGAATCAGGAAATAACAATTCAACACTTGCAAGACAATGCAAAGAAACATAATATAAGATTGATAGGTGTAAAGGAAAAAGGTGACAACACAAATGATATAAAAGACTATTTACAGAAGTAATAGCTGAAAATTTCCCAAACATGGGAAAGGAAACTGAAATACAGATAAGTGATGCATATAGAACTCCAATTAGCCATAACCAAAATAAATCTACACCCAGACAAATAATAATCAACATAAGAATATTAAAAGCTGTTAGAGAAAAGAAACAAATCACCTATAAAGTAAAGCACATCAGAATCACAGGAGACTTCTCACTACAAACCATCAAATTAAGAAGAGCATGGAGTGAAGTATTTCAAATTCTAAAGGAAAATGACTTCCAACCCAGACTGATGTACCTTATAAAACTATCCTTCAAAATCAATGGAGAAATAAGATACCTACATGACAAAGAACAGCTGAAGAACTTCATGACCACCAAAACAACCCTACAAAGAATACTGAAAGATGCTATAGATAGACATAAAAATAACTACGACTTCAAGAACACTAACAGAAAAACACCAAGCAGGGCAAACGAATAAAGATAGGAGAAAGGTAAAGAATCAATAGTAGAAAGATAACATGACAAAAATAAGCCAATATATATCACTTATAACCATTAATGTAAATCGCCTCAATTCACCAATTGAAAGAAACAGACTGGCAGAATGGATCAAGAAACAACAACTAACCATATGCTGTACACAAGAAATGCATCTAACCAAAAAGGAAATTCATAGACTGAAAGTCAAAGGATTGAAAATGATACTTCATGTGACAGGATCCCAAAAAAGCAGGGATAGCTATTTTGTTGCAGACAATGTCAACTTCAAACCAAGAATGATCAAAAGAGATAAAAAAGGTCACTGCATACTGGTTAGGGGAAAACTTCAAGAGTAAGAAACAACAATCTCAACTATATATGCACCAAATATGGGAGCACCCAGCTATGTAAAACAAATATTAACAGACATGAAAAATCAAATAAGCAATAACACAATTATAACAGGGGACCTTAACACCCTATTGACACATCAATTAGATCAATTAGACGAAAAATCAGCAAAGAAATAACAACTGAATCAAACTTGTGAACAAATGAACCAGAGAAAGACCCAACTAAAAAAGAGAACTACAGGTCAATCTCCCTAATGAACATAGATGCAAAAATCCTCAATAAAATACTGGCAAACAGAATGCAGCAAGTCATCAAGAAGATTATACACTATGACCAAGTGGGATTCATCCCAGGAATGTAGGGATGGCTCAACATATGCAAATAAATAAATGTAATACACCATATCAATAGAGCCAAAGAGAAGAATCACTTGATCACCTCAATAGATGTAGAAAAAGCTTCTGATAAAGTGCAACACTCATTCATGATAATAAACCTACAGAAAATCAGAATAGATGGTCTTTACCTCAATCTGATAAAAGCCATCTATGACAAACCAATGGCCAGCATCATATTAAATGGTCAAAAACTGAAAACTTTCACTCTAAAATCAGGAACAAGACAAGGTTGTCCACTATCACCACTCCTGTTTAGTAGAGTACTGGAAACATTAGCCAGACCAATTAGACAAGAGAGAGAGAGAAATAAAAGGAATAAGCATAGGAAAGGAAGAAGTTATCATTATTATCAGATGACATGATACTCTACATAGAAGACCCACAAAACTCCATTGAAAGACTTCTAGATGCAATAACCAAATTCAGTAAAGTAGCTGGATACAAAGTCAACACTCAAAAATCAATAGCATTCCTGTACACAAACAAGCTCACTGAGAGAGAAATAAGAGAAACCACACCCTTCACAATAGCATCCAAAAAAATGAAAAACTTAGGAATCAACCTAACAAAGGAAGTAAAAGATCTTTACAGCGAAAACTACAGTACTCTGAAAAAAGAAATTGAAGAGAATTTCCAAAAATGGAAAGACATTCCCTGTTCATTGATAGAAGGAACAAACATTGCAAAAATGGCCATTCTCCCAAAATTGTTATACAGAATTTAAAGCAATTCCAATCAAAATACTATTTGTGTACCTCACAGATCTAGAGAAATCATTTCTGAAATTCATCTGGAACCAGAAGAGACCTGGAATAGCAAAGGCAATTCTGGGCAACAAAGCAAGGCAGGAGGCATCACAAACCCTGACTTGAAATTATACTACATAGCTACTGTGATAAAATCAGCATGATACTGGAATCAAAACAGACCTGAAGATCAATGGAATAGATTATAAGATACAACCCCAAGTACAAACACACTCAGCCACCTCATCTTGGACAAAGGGGCCAAACATGTTCACTGGAAGAAACAAACCCTCTTTAATAAGTGATGCTGGAAAAACTGGTTTTCCATATGCTGAAAACTAAAACTAGACCCAAACCTATCACCATGCACTAAACAAAACTAAAAATAGACAAAAGATCTAAATATTAAAACAGAAACACTGAATCGTCTGGAAGACAAAGTAGGTAGAAACCTTGAAGTCATAAGGGCAGGCAGAGAATTCATGAATAAAAATCAAACTGCACAGGAAATGCTTACCAGAATCAACAACTGGGATCTCGTGTTATTAAAAAGTTTTTGCATGGGGACTGGGAGGAGCTAATCAAGAAACCAACTAGCCAGCCTTTCTGGTAAGCCATGCAGACCATGCGGGGCCCAGAAAGCGAAAAGTCAGATAGCGACTCCCAAGAATTGCCTATGCTGGGACTGGGAGGAGCTGATGAACGAGTCAACTAGCTAGCCTTTCTGGTAAACCATGCAGAACATGTGGGGCTCAGGAAGTGAAAAGCCAGCACCTCCTGTGAGCCTACTGGCATGCAGGGGGAGAATCACCAAACCTCCTTACCCTGTAAGCCACAAGCTGGTTTGGAGGTCAGCCTGAATTGTAGCAATGAAGGTACAGAAACCAACTGAAGACTTGTAGTGTTTGCTTGAATTTATGAGCCTGTGGTCAGCAGTCTGGGCATCTTTAGTGAGGATAACAGTATGCGATGTGGCAAATATGGGGGACTTTATCTTGTTTTTGAAGTCTAATAGTGTTCTCACTGTTTTGTTTTGTTTTGTTCTTATTAATCTTTTTTTGCTTTACTCAATATTCTGTTTTGATTGTTTTTATTCTGTTTTGTTTTGGTCTGATTTTGCTATTTCTCATGGAATGGACAACTACTGTGAAGATAATGAGATATATTATGGTAGCCATTGTTGTTTTCCTATTATCTTGCTGTGATGTTCTATAGCAATTTCACTGTTGTGTTTTGATTGGATTTATTCTGTTTTGTTGGGTTTTATTATCTTTAAAATAAAAAAAAGTTTTCACATGTCAAAAGAAATCTCCAACAAGGTGAAAAGAAAATCCATGAATTGAGAAAAAATCTTAGTGAACTGTCTCTCAGATAAAGGACTTCTATCTAGAACATATAAAGAATTTTTAAAAAATCAGGCCCCTGAAATTCAAAGACCCAATCCAAAAATGGGCATCTGAGATGAATGCACACTTCTCAGCTGACAAAATACAAATGGCAAATAAATACATGAAGAAATGTCCAGCATCATTAGTCATTAGAGAAATGCAAATTAAAACAACACTGAGATTCTATCTCCAGAAAGAATGGCCAGGATTAAGAAAACTGCCAATAATAAATGGTGGAGAGGCTTTGGGGAAAAAGGAATGCTTCTGCACTGCTGGTGGGAGTGCAGACTGGTGCAACCACTGTGGAAATCTGGTGGTTCCTCAAAAAGCTGGGATTGGAGGTCCCATTTGACCCAGCTATCCTGCTTGTGCGCATATTCCCAGAAGAACTGAGAACATCATACCACAGTGATATATGTGCCCCCATGTTTATAGCAGCACAATTTGTAATAGCCAAATCTTGGAAACAACCCAAATGCCCATCAACCAAGGAATGCATAAAAAAGATGTGGTATTTTTATACAATGGAGTAGTACTCATCTATAAAGAAGGATCACATTGAGGCTTTTATAGGTAAATGGATACAACTTGAGACCATACTCATAAGTGAAATAAATCATACTCACATGTGTTAATACTGTATTGTCTCCCTAATGTAAGAAACTGAAAGAATAAATAAGATAAAAAATCTTCCATAAATATTGTGTAAGGGCAAGAAACTGGTCAAAGGGGAAAAATAAATTGGATAGGAAAAAGGAGAAAAGAAGGAAGGGAAAAGAAAAAAGATATAAATTTGCATATATACACTTAAAATAGCTGAGATGATTGTACTACTAATTCTATTAGTTCTTGGAACAAAACAGTTAACATTCATAGGATTATATTAATTTTATATGTCTATATCTGGCAATCTGAGTAACTCTTGAAGATAACTATGAAAAATAACAACCTTTGTTAAGTTCCTACCACCTTGTTTTGAAAACCTATATTGTTATTGTTTGCATTTTTTTGTTATTTTAATTTATTTGCCTCTTGTTTCTTGTTTTTCTTGTATTTTTTGTTTTGTTGTGCTCTTCCCTCTAATACAGAAAGGATAGATGTACATGAACAGGCTTATACATGCCTAGAATTTCTCCTACAGTGTTTACAAGAACTGAGTTTATTACATGTGATGGTATGAACAGCTATTTTGAAGAAAACAAGACATTATGGTAGACATGGCTGATTTCCGATCATCTTGTTTTGAAGTCCTATAATGCTTTTATTCTTTTGTTTTGACTGGTTTTATTCTTTTGTGTTTTGTTTGATTTTATTATATGTGACAGTATGGATGACTGTTTTGAAGAAAACAAGACATTATAGTAACCATTGTTCATTTCCTGTTATCTTGTTTTGAAGTGCTGTAATGTTTTCATTCTTTTGTTTTGATTGGTTTTAGTCTGTTTTCTATTATTTGATTTCAATATGTGCGAAGGTATGGATAGATATTTTGAAGAAAACAAAAGACATTATGGTAGCCACTGTTGATTACCTATTGCCTTGTTTGGAAGTCCCATAGTGTTTTCATTATTTTGTTATGAGTGGTTTTGTTCTGAGTGTTTTGTTTGAATTTATTATATGTGAAGGTATGGACAACTATTCCAAAGGAAATAAGAGACACTATGGTAGCTAATGTTAATTTGTGTTGTCTTGTTTTGAAGTCTTGTGTTGCTTGCATTGTTCTGTTCTGATCTGCTTTGTTCTGTTTTGTTTTGTTTTGTTTTATTCTTTTAAAAAATCTGAAGATACCTATATTTTGGCAACTTTGAAGTATTAATGAACATAATATCAGTACTATTACTATTATAAAATACTAGACTCCTCTGGTGCTTCTGAAAGGTCATGTAACACTGAATGAAAGAGTTGAGCATGGGGTTATGTCTTATAGGATGGGCACCATTTGCCTATGAAGAACAGAGCAGGACTGTCAGATGCTAACTATGAAGAAGGACCAATTCACAGGTTTTTCATAATTATTTTGCCATTATACTATCCCCACAAAAGTAACTCAGGCAGATATTTTTATCAACATTTTTAGATTAAAACAACAACAACCCTAAGGATATATATCAGATCACATTTTCTTCTTACTGAATTCAAGTGAGCCACTATTGCTATCAATTAGTAAAGGAAATAAAATTCAGTGATCACAAGGGATTGATTAGTTTTTCAATGTACTACCTCCTTAATGGGGATTCAAATATAATAATTTAAACATTATTCTTATTTTAAGATTTAAAAGGTTCAGATACCATCTTTTTTTGGTACCAGGGATTGAACTCACAACCTCAAGCTTGCCAGGCCAGCACTTATGCCACTGCGCTAAATCCCCAGCTTAAATACCATCTTTACAAAACAAATCCTTCACCTGAATAATTAAGGTAATTAATGTTTTTTTCAGATGTTGATGAGGCAAATTAGATAAGAATTAAAAGCTACTTAAATATTCTGGAAAAAAATAGCAATATATGAAAAATTTTTTAAAAAGAATTTAAATTTTTAACTAAATAAGAGGCAAAGCAATGGGGACAAAACTTCTCCAAAGCTGAAACTGTTCTCGTACACTCTGGCTAACTTGGTCTTTATTGTCATTTTTATTCCTTAAACATGCCCAGCTTGCACTCTTCTCAGAACCTCTGAATTTGCTTTTCACTCAGACTGGAATACTATTCCTCCAGACTCTCATTACTGTTGTTTGCTGGTTTTTAATACTCCCAGCACAAATGCTTCCTTGACCATCTATCTCATGTTGGTAATCCCCCTCACCCACACACACATGCACCCTCCATGTGGCAGTCTAATGTACACACCCTCATTTTTCTTCATAAATCACTTTTGAAAATTATTTCATTTTTTATACATGGGCTGACTCCCCACCAAAATATAGGCCCTGTGAGAAAAGGAGCCTTGTCTCTCCATCACTGTTGTTAGCAGTGTCAGTAACAGTACCTGGCACATTGTGGATACCCAACACTGCTTCTTAAATAGATGAGCAAATCAAACTAGTGAACCTTCAGAAGTGGAAAAGTTCGAGAATAGCAATAAATGTGTCAATTAAATATTCAGATTAGCAAACTGTCTGAATAGTCTCCAGCGGAGTGTTAAAACAATGTTTCTGGATTTTATTAAAACAAATATTATTTTAACTACTTCAAACATGCCAATAATAAAAGTTCTCAGATGTTTTCATTATGCAAAGATTTTGTGATGTGGATGTTTAAAAGAGGAATTATATGTGTATTAAACATTAATGATATCATTCATCAACAGGGAAGACCAACCTGCTGTTCATATCGCTGTTTCATATCTTCTAGCTGCCACAAGAACTCCTTTGACTGTTTCTCACGAAGAGATTTGGATCTTGTTAGATCTGCTTCCACTTTTTCCATCTATAAAATTTTAAAAACAGTTTTAAATTTTTTGAACAAAAGTTGTATTCCATGTGCTTTCAAAAAATTTCCATTCATTAAAAGGTCAGATTTTATACAATTCACCAATCATAATGATACATTTAATGGCAATAAAATAGAACCTTTATTAATTTAATAAGTTTAACAGTTAATGGAGGGAAATAGAAATGGTATATAACACCATTTCCCAGTAGTATAACAATAATGTCATGAAAATATAACTTTGGAAATTCAAATATTTATTCAATATGATTTTATTAAACACTGGCCATGTGCTTAATGGGAGAAAATACTTGCTAGTTATATATCTGATAAGAGGTTTCTATCTAGAAAATATATAGAATACTTACAACTTACAATAGACGGGTAGTTAACCCAGATTTTAAATGGGCAAAGGATCAGAACAGATATTTCTCCAATGAGGGTATACAACTGACCAAAAGCATGTGAAAAGATGAACAGCGTCACTGTTATGAGACAACTGCAAATTTAAACAAGAATGAAATAACACTTCATAATCATTAGGATGGCTATAAGCAAAAAGAGAGGAAATGAAAAGTGGCATTGATGAAGATGTAGCAAAATCAGAACTCTCAATGGTGCTGGTGGGAATGTAAAATGGTACAGACACACTGGTAGACACTCTGGAAATTCCTCTAAGGATCAAACATAGAGGTAATATGTGAGCTAAGAATGTCATTCCTAGGTAAAAAAATAAAAATATACATAGAACATATCAACTTCAGGTTTATTAGATAACTGAATTCTTCACTGGAACTGTTTTTAATGTCTGACTAACCCGATGTAATACAGCCCTATGTTTTCTGATGTAGCCCACCACTTAGTGCCTAAGCACATGAAGATTCAATAAATATGAATAAAGTCACAATGTACTCATTTCAGGATTTGCTAAGTGTACAATATTCAACATTTAGTGTCAAATTCTTTATAACATACACAAAAATTTAATAAGTGTTGATCTTGACACCAAAGATACAGTTCAGCGGCACAGCACCTGGCTGGCAAGCGCAAGGTCATGAGTTCAATCCCTGGTACAAAAAAATAAAATAAAATAAAAAAGTGTTGATCTCATTTTCTTTATTACTCTGTAGATGATCTTATCAGATATTCTTTTACATGTGGCAGGAAAGAGATGCTCTTACAAATAGAAAAGAAAAGGTTCTCCATGTCAGTAACATAAAACTGGTATCTTTCTTTCAAAGCAGTATAGCATTTCATCTGTCTTTCTATCACTGCATATTTGGATATGATTTAGGAAAATGCTTTTATCTGAGACAATTGTCAGTTAATGTGACAATCATTTTATTACTGGGTAATTTTACTTATACTGCTTCACTGGTATGTTATGTGTTCTTTTATTTCTACATAATGCTTTCTCTGAGGTTACCTTTTGGTAAACACTATTAGTTAAAATATGAACATTAAAGAAAATGAACCATGAAATTATTTCCTTCATAGTTTTCACATTAGATTTAGAACGTCGGGTACATTTATTCAAACATAATTAAGGTTCTAAAACCAATTATGCTCGGTGACAAGCAACCATGTTTTACTGCACGAGAACAAAATGCATCTTACCGATCACCATTGCTAGGAAACAAACATCACATTTCAGTTTCTGATCCTTACATTAAAATTTGGACTATTAACATTCTGGCAAGATATTTAGCTTTTAAGTATGTCTCTGTAAAGACCAAGGACTGTAACTTTGAAATACTGATCCAACAGTTTCCAAAACCAGTGACAGACTTCTATGATTATTGATCACAACTAGAAAGCATTTTGGTAAATAACAAATTTAAAGAATTATTCAAGGAAGTATAGTGAAGCCTACTTTATTTTCTCTTGTTTCTAACTTAAGACTTGGGTTTCAAAGCTCTAGTTCTATCAATGCTTGTCACATTAGACCTTAGGCAGAAGGCTCTATAATCTGAATCAACATACACACTCTAGTATTCTTATCATTTCCCTAACAAGCCTGGCTGTTTTTGACTTTATAACTTCTGGCCTTCATACTATCTGGAGGCCCCTTTTATTGTTTCTTAATCCAGTCGATCATCAAGGTTACATCTGTATTTACCAGACTTGAGCAGTTGAGTGGCGACTATACCTTCAAGAACTTTGCATAAGGCCTCCACAGGCCAGAAAGCAAGCTTTCACACCTATATATCTGCAGAGCACGTAATCCCACCTAACCCTACCAGTCAAGCAGTGACCTCTGAAGCCCAGGTGAAAGAGAAAGCCCATGACTACACATAATTCTGAAGCATGGTCTCTGGCCTTGCCCAACCCAAGCAACAGCAATGCGAGAAATCATACCTAGAGTCTAGTCTGCAGCTGTGTCCAAATACTGTCCAAATACAAATTCCCAACGGTGGTAATACCTAGTCAAGAAATGCAGCCTGCAATCCTATGTGATCAGAAGTGGTGGCAGAGCGCAGCCAGCAGCTGTATCTGACCCAGCTAGTGTTCTTACCAGACTATGGAATACAGGCATCAGTGCCATCTAACTTCAGCGTACAGAAAGAGGCCCAACCTAACAAGAGAAAACAGCAGCAAGGTCTAACTGGTTGTAGTCACTATCAGCTGGCCCACAAAGAATCTCTGGATAAATTAAATATTGAAAACTTTCTTCACCAAAGAATACCTACAAAGGTTGAGACGTTGCTGTCTGGTTAAATGTAGAGACACCAAAACAAAGATATAAGGGAATAGAAAGAATCAGGGAAATATGCCACCACCAAAAAAGTGTAATTCTCCAATAACGGACTCCAAAGAAACAGGTCTATGAAATGATTGTATGAAATTCAGAATAATCCTCTTGGACTGGGCACACTTCCTGTAACCCCAAGTACAGTATTTGAGAGGCTGACGCAGGATGATCATGAATTTGAGGCCAACTCAGGGAATATAGTGAGACCTTGCCTCAAAAAAAAAGAAAAAAAAGCCCCAAAATTCAACAAAACACAAAACAATCTTCTTAAATCAGCTCTGAAAACTACAGGAAAATATGGATAAAAACATTAAAGTGAGTTTAGAAAATTATAATGATAAATTTGAAAGAAATTTTAAAAACAATTTTTAAAAACAGAAATCCTAGAGATAAACAATGTAACAACTGAAATGCAAAATTCAGAAGAAAACTTGAATAGCAGACTTGTTTATGCAGAAAAAAGGATCAGTGAGCTCAAAGACAAAATACCTGAAATTATCATTAGAGAAACCAAAAAAAGAAAAAAAAATGAAGAAAGTCTACGGGAATTAGGTGAAACCATACCATCAAAAAACTTAACTTTTACAAAATAGGAATTGATGAATAAGACACATTAAAAAGGCCTAGAAAGGATACTTAAGAAAACAATGGCTGAAAACTCCCTAAATCTAGGGAAAGGTATCAACATCCACATACAGGTAACTCAGATGTCTCCAGTCAAATTCAACTTAGAAATTCACTAAGACATCATAATCAAATTATTGAAGGCAAATTCTAAAAATAGGAAGAGATAAGGTACATATCACATAAAAGAAAGTTTCCATATGGTTATTAGTTGATTCTCAGCAGAAACCTTGCATGCTATGAGAGTGTGAGATGATATATTCAAAATGCTGAAGGAAAAATACTACCACCTATGAATGCTTTATCTGGAAAAGCTATCCTTCCAAAATAAGGGAGAAATAAAATCCTCCCAGAAAAACAAAATTTAGAGTTCTTCACTACTTAGGCTTGCCTTACAGGAATTGCTAAAGAGAATTCTTAAAACTAAAACAGACTATTAAGTAATAACATAAAATACAGGAAAGTAAAAAGCTCCTCGGTATAAGTAACACAGAGATTCAGAATATTCTACTACTGTAACTGTGGTATGTAAGGCAATTTTATTTCCAGTAAGAGTGTTCAAAGACAAAACTATTAAAAACAACATTAGCTACTAGAAATTGTTAAGGGATACAAACAGAAAAAGATGTAAATTATAACCCTGAAAAAATATAATTAGGGAGAGAGTAAAAGTGTACTTTTCATGTAATAGAAATTATCAGTTTAAACTAGCCTATTATAATATGTTTTACATATTACACCTTATGGTAACCACAAAGGAAAAATTTATAACAGCTGAGCTAAACACAGAAGGATTCAGAGCATATCACTGCAGAAAAATCATCAAACACAAAAACAGAGAGGAAAAGGCATAAAGGCATCAAACACAAAAAAAGAGAGGAAGAAGTCATAAAAGAAGGCAAAAATAACCAGAAAAATAATGACAAAACGGCAGTCACAATTCTTAACTTACACAGTTGCTTTTTATATAAAAGGAATAAATTCTTAATCAAAGCACAAGTGGTTATGCTACTGATTAAAAACCTAAATAAACCCTTTAACTTCAGTTGCCCCTGGTTGACTTTTAAAAATCACTGATTCTGGAAATCACAGCTTGACAATACATTATTATTCTCCCACTAGGTTTGGAGAGGACATCTCTGACTGAAGCTGCCTGATGGATTAAAAACTGTTTTCCACAGAATTTTATTGTCCCTGCTTTCTGGGAGAGTTGCTTTTCTCTGTCTCTCATAGTTCTCTGGGGTGGCGGGACACATCCTTTCACTATCTTCTCCTGTTCTCTAGGAAAAGATGACTTCTGTATAGTAATAATTAACTGCAGAATTAACTACTTCTGGGTAAAGGAACTAAAAATACATGCTTTATAAGACTTTCTAATCAGCAACTTTTCTTTAGATTTACAGAACCCGAAATACCCAATTATTTCTAGCCCATGCATCAGAAAGTAAACCAATCAAAATTTATAACTCTCCTGCAATTCTGAACTCCCTTGTTGCCTGCCGATCTGAAATGCCAACCACAACTCTCTGTAACCTGTGTGCCTGCAACCTCTAAGGAAGATGTTCTTTGTTGGCTGTAATTTCCATCTTATTTGGTTTGCTAGTGTTGCAAAAAAATCTTCCTTACCCTAACATCTTGTCTTCAAGTTACTGGCCTTTTTGAGTGATGTGCAATGAATATGGGTTCATGGTTAAAGCTGAATGAATTTTTTAAAAACTATATGTTTCTTAGACAAGGTTCAATTCACACCCAAGGAAACAGACTAAAAGTGAAGGTATTCCACGAAAATGAAAAACCAAAGAAAATAAAGATAGCCGTATCTCTAGCAGACAAAATAGACAAAGAGACAAGGAAAGTCATTATATAGTGATAGAGGTGAGATCATCAAAAGGACATAATAATTGTAAGTATATATGCACTAATTATCAGAGCACCTAAGTACAAGTATTAATAGATTGCCTTGGTTACTTTTCTCGTTGCTGGGACAAAACACCTGACATCCAAAGTGAAGCAAGGAAAGGTTTATTTATCTTACAGTTTCTGGAGATTTCAGTCCATAATCAGCTGGCTCCAAGGCAGGGTGGCATGGCACTGGGGCGACACTTCAAGGCAGTAGCACAGCAAAAGACAGAAAAAGGGAAAACAAACCTCTTCTCCTCCCTTATGTTGTATACAGGCCACCCCCTCTTCAGGGTGGGTGTAACACTCACAAAATGTCCTTGCCCTCCTTTGCACAGGATGAGGATATTTACAAAGTAAGAACCCTGGCTCCCTGCTGAGTCTCTCAATTAAACTTCTAAACTTCTCAAGTTGACACAATGTATTAACCATAAGCTAGATTAAAGTGAGAGATCAACTACAATAAAATAATAGCAGGGTACTTCAAGATGCCTCTTTCATCTATGAACAGTTCATCTTGAAAGAAAATCAGAAAGGAAACATTGAACCTGAGTTACACTATAGACTAAATGGACCTAACAAAGCATTCCATCCAACAGTAATAAAATGCACACTCTTCTCAAGTATACATGGAGCATTCTCCAGAGCAAGTCAAATGTTAGATCATAAAACAAGTCTGAACAAATCTACGAGTACTGAAATCATAAATTTCCTTTTCTGGTCACAATAGAATGAAACTACAAATTTATAATGAAAAATCTTGGAAAACCCATGAATATATGGAAATTGAACATATTCCTGAAACAAGCAAGGGGTCAAAGGAGAAATCAAAAGAGAAATAAAATATCTTAAAACAAATGAAATGAAAACAACATACCAAAACTTATCCAGCAAAAGCAGTTCTAAAAGGGAAATTTGTATAGTAATAAATTCCTGTATCAAATAAAAAGATCTCAAAAAACGATGTTACACCTCAAGAAATTATAAAAGACTAGGCCCAAAGTTAGCAGCATGAAGGAAATAACAATCATGATGTAGGATCAAAAAATTAGATGGATGTTTCATGTTGTTATTAATCTCCCTCAATGTGCTCCCTTATCTTTAATCACACTTATCCAAGAATAGGTCATAACTAGGGAATCTAAGCAAACCAGTTATGAGTAAGAAGATTCAATCAGTAATAAAAAAGTCTTCCAAGGATGAGTCCAGGAGCAGATGGCTTCGCAGCTGAATTACACCAAATGGTTAAAGAAAACTAACACTAATCCCTTCTGAAATTCTTCCCAAAAGCTAAGAGGAAGAAATATTTCTAAACTAATTTTACAAGGCCACCACTTCCCTAATACCAAAGATAGAAAAGGACCTTACAAAAAGAAAATTACTGGCCAGTATACATACAGATTCAAAATTCCCCAACAAACTACACTCATTAGAAAACTGATTTCAAGCTGGGTGTTGTGGCACACTCCTGTAATCTCAGTACTCAGGAGGCTGAGGCAGGAGGATCATCATGAGTTCAAGACCAGCCTGGTTTACATAGTGAGCTCAAGGCCAGCTTGAACTGCATAGAGAGACCCTGTCTCAAACACACACACACACACACACACACACACACACACACAAACTGATATCAACAAGTTAAAAAGAACAGACAGTATGATCAAGTGGGATTTATCCCTATGATTAGAAGGTTTTTTCAAAGCTACAAATGTGATACATTCTACTAACAAAATGAAGAATAAAAATCATATAATCACTTCAATAGTTGAAGGAAAAGCATTTGACAAAATTTAACATCTTTCCATGACAAAATTCTTAACAAATTAGACATATGAGGAATGTATTTCAAAATTAATAATAGCCATAAAAAATAAGCCCACAGCTAACTTACTCAATGGTGGAAAGTTGACACTTTTCCCTTAAGATCAGGAACTAGATGAGGAAGCTCACTCTAACTCAGTTTCTCAACATAGTACTAGAAGTCCTAGGCCAAGCCATTTGGCAAGAGAAAGAGAAAGATTACCAGGAAAAGAACTGAAAGTATCTGTCTGCTGATGACATAATCTTATATATAGAAAACCCTAAAGATGCCATTAAAAAACCAAAAACTAATAAATGAGCACAATAAAGTTGCAAGATGCAAAAGCCAATGTTTATAGACAAGTATCACATTTATACACTAACAATAAACTGTCTGAAAAAAATTAAGAAAATCTCATTAAACAGCAGTAAATAAATAGGTATAAATTTAAACAAGGAGCTAAAACATGTATACACTAAAAACTATCAAAGGCTTTTGGAAAAAATGAGGAAAATAATTAAATAGAAAGATATCCATGTTCTTGGGTTAGAAGAATTGATATTACTAAAGTGTCCATTGTAGCAAATGCAATCTACAGATTCAATCAAATCCCTACTAAAATTCCAATGTCATTTTTCACAGAATTAAATGAAACAATCCTAAAATGTGTATGGAACCATAAAAAACTCCAAATAGGCAAACCAATCCTAAGCAAAAAGAACACAGCTGAACTCATCACAATACTACCTAACTTGAAAATATACTAAGAAGCTATGGTAACCAGAACAGCAAGGTATTAGCATAAAAGCAGACACACTGACCAAGGAATAAGCCACATTCCAGAAATAACCCACACATTTATAATGAATTGATTGCTGATAAAAATGCCATGATTAGACAATGAAAAAAAGACAATTTCATTAGTAAGTGGTGTTAGTAAAGTTGGTTATCCACTTGCAGAAGACTGTAAAATTGGGTCCTTAACTTACACCATACATAAAAAATCACCTTAAGATGGATGAAATATTTAAACATAAGG
>RJWT010026244.1:0-15876 GCA_004365215.1 Cuniculus paca | reverse complement strand
TTCTCTGTTGCTGGACAGATCCCAGGCAGGCTGCTAATAAGGTCCCAAGCTGTGCAGCTAGGTGAAACTCTCCGTGCACACCCTCAGCTCATGCCAGGCCCAGAGCTGCGGCTGCCACACTGCTCCAAGGTGGCTGGGTGGAGTACAGGCAGGACTCCAGGGAAACTCCAAACATCCTGGGCTGATGGTATAATTGGTGCAGGTCTCTACCAGTCTGTCCTTGAGGTCCCAAGCTGCATGGCTAGGTGAAATTTGCTCTGCATGCCTTCAGCTCATGCCAGACCCAGAGCAGCTGCTACACTGCTCTGGGCTAGCTGAGCAGAACCCTGGCAGGATCCCAGGGACATAAAAAACGTCCTGGGCTGATGGTGGAATTGGCACTTGTCCCTACCAGGCTGCTAACAAGGTCCCAAGCTGCACAGCTAGGTAAAATTCACTGTGCACACCTTCAGCTTGCACCAGTTACAGAGCTGCAGCTGCTAAGCTGCTCTGGGGTGGCTGAGCAGAGCCCAGGCAGGACCTTTTGGGTGACTTTTTCATTATTTAGATATTAGGAGTTTGGTTTAATTTTCCAGTAGAATTTAAAAAGGTTTTCTCATTATATTTTAAAAATTAATTAGTTGGTAATAAAATTCTAGTTCATTTATCTTTCCTTTCCAATCCTATTTTTGATTCTGAAGAACAGACTAACTTTGTATTTCTTTCTTCCTTTCTTCTCTTCTTCACTTTTTAAAAACTCTAATGAATATAGGAGCTAATTATTAATTTGAAAAATTTGATATTTTTGAATATGTGCTTTTGGTATTGCATCTAAAAATTAATTAAACTCCTAAATCATTTTGCTTTTTATGCTATATTTTAGAAGTCATATATTTTATATTTTGCATTTAAATCAAAGATAAACATCATTAATTTTTGTGAGTGCTATAACTATATTTTTAAACATATATTCAACCAATTGTTGAAAGACAACCTTGCATCAAATAACAATATCCCTGTTTGTCAAAGATCAATTAAATACATTTGTATAGTTCTATTTCTGGGTTTTTCATTCTGTTTTATTGAAAAATTTAAATATTCTTCCACCATCATTATGACTTGATTGTAGTAGCTTTATATTAATTATTAAATTCTGATAGTGACAGTCTTCTGATGTTGTCTGTTTTACATTGTGTTGAGTCTTATTTCTTGTAGATATAAATTTTATAACTTGCCAATATCCACAAAATGACTTCCCAGAATTTTCACTGGGGATTTACTGAATCTAGACAAAAAGATGGGGAAATATTGACAGCTTAATCAGTTTTTTTAATTCATAAAAAAGAAATAATTCTAAAATTATTTATTTTTATCTCCATCATAGTTGCATAATTCTCTAAATATAGACTTTGAACATATTTTCTTTGATCTTTAATTACTTCTTTTACTTTTTACTCTTATAAATGGTTTTGTGTTTTTGTAATTTAAATTATAATTGCTCATAGATGAAATAAAAACTTGACTTTTATTAGCATTGTACTGTGTAAGTTAACTATAATCACTCTTTAATTCCAGATTATTATTTATTCCTTGATATTTTCCATCTAGAAAATTTGTAATATCTACACAAAAGGAACTTTTTTTTGGCCTTTCTCACCTTCCGTTTCCTTTTTAGTACTTGTGTCTTCACTAGGCTAACTTGTACATGCCATCTGCCTGCAATAATTTATCTATCATTATGTGTCCCATCCCAATTATTGGCCTCACTAGCTTTTGCTTCAGGTAATTCACATGATGGTTAACTGAGTGTGTCAACTTGAGTAAGAAATGCCCAGCTAAGTTGGATTAACATAGTTCTATGTGTGGCAGAATAGATTTACCTAAGATACAAGATCTGCCTGGATGTGATTGGCAACAACCAATAGACTTTTAGCCTGAATGTTATAAAATGGAAATGAAGAAGGAAGGCTCACTTCTGTTTGTTTGGAGGAGCTCCAGTCTTCAACATCACCTTCACCTTGGACATTGCCTTCTAGCCTACAGCACAAAAACTTTGACCTCCTGATATGGACTCACACAGGACTGCCCAGAGCTCCTGGCATTCAACCTTTGACAGGATCCTTTGGATCACCAGTGTGCACAGTTCTTTTGCACTTTTCCATTCCTGACTCTCTGGGCCGCCAATGTAAACCTTTGTATTTATATATCTTACATTAAATTTCTTTTCTAGTGAGCACTGACTGATACAATTGGTTTGAATTTGTATGCTCACTTGTCATTCCAATTTTCAGTGATGATTTATTCTGTGACAAAGACATCTGAAGTATACCTGTCAGCCTCACTAAATTTTATGATTGATTATAGGTCTCAGAACAGCTTTTCTTTTTTTTTAATTTAGACCACTTGTGCTTGTATTTTTCCTTTCATTTAAAATGTACATAATACTACACCAAGGCCTCTTGTCAGTTTTCCAACCCAAGAACAACTTTTATGACCTAGAACACATCATTCTGAAGTAGAAATAAAAAAGGGAATAGTATTCCTATCTTACCATCTTTATGGAAGGTAAGAACCTAATTTCACTGGTTTTCAATGGGCAAACTCAGATGGGTTAGTCACAGAGAGAAACTTGTACAAGCCTACCATGTTCCATTCATCAGATCCCCACTAACGTCCTGCAGTACTATTCCACTTATCTCATTCTAGCACTTCACAGCTCTTTAACATTTCAGTTCAGTAGAGTTGATGATATTCTTTATTGTATAATCTTTAATAAGTTCATTCTTGCCTGTTAAACTTTGTCCAGTATATATTTTCTTTGTAATTTGTGGTCACTGTTTTCTAAAGTATCTAATGAAAGAAATTGATTTTAATTTGTTCATTTTTTTCTTATTGTAAAGACAGGAAATAAAACTTGCAATCTTTTAACATAGTATAGTACAGACAAGCAAAACAAAAGGACAATATCTAATTATAATTGGAGTGAAACGCCATTGAAGCAATGGCTTGTATGACTTTTCTCCTAAAGCAGTCTGATTGTATTCACTTAGCTAAGACCCTTAGAAATGAATTTGTGCCTTGAGAATTCTTTAGAGTGCAATGTCGATACTACATAGATTTTTGTCAATATAAAAAATGAAGACAATAATTTAACTTATAAACTTTACCTAATTAAATTCATAGATTTTTTATACTTTTTGGATTTTTAATATACTTTCATTTTCTTATACTTTATGGAACATAAAAGTAATATTCTGTTGATTATCATATCTACTTACATGTTTTAAATAAATTATATAAATACAATGAATGACAGTTCATAGTTCACTATGATTATGATTTTTAATAAAACCTAATTATATTCTTAAATATGCACTGTATAATTCATTGTTATTGTATTTCATTAGAGTTTATAGTTATATTTTAATAATGAGATTAACACTAAAAAGTAAAATTATATTTACTTTTAAACATTAACTTCAAATTATATTATTTTATTGTATTGAAATATAGTTTTTTATTATGCTACTATTTATATGACTAAATGGATTATCTTTTCATGGAATTTCACAACTACTTGTACAAAAGATTTTCATTCTGTAAATCAAATTAAAATTGGTGACACATGAAAATAATCCTTTTCTTTTCTTTTTTGTACTGGGAATTGAACTCGGGACCTCATGCTTGCCAGGCAGACACTGTGCCACTGAGCTACATCTCCAGCCCAATTATCATGCTTTTAACATAAGGATATATGCACATATGAAGAGCTTTAAACCTATACTACTCAAATTTCAGTTTATTTGAACTGAAATATAAGAAAATGTTGCAAAATTTATTTGGCCTGTTTTTAAAATGAATATTTCATCTCTTTCAGAATGATAAACTTTGTTATAATTCTTTGATAATTTTAATAATATTTCAAAGGAATGCATATTTAGTGATTTTTTGTGGAATTACAATTTTTGTCATTTTAATAATATTGGACATCACCTTCAGTCAATCATTTGCAGAATTTTTGGACAATTCTCTATCACAACATTTAACAAAAATAAAACATTTGAGATTTAATTCGAAGTAGGTGAAAGCAACATATTTTCTATAAGTTTGGAATAACTCTGAAAATAGGAATAACTTCGATGCATTAATCTCCATAGTTTAAACAATTTCATATTAGCTCTAACACAAGTTTGTACTTGAAAATTTGTTTAAAGCACAGTTGGTATAATCATGGCAACAGAATGGAAAAATCTGTTTCCACTGGGGTTAAACCAGATAGTCATATAACAAAATTCTATCAATCTCAGATTTTTATCATGCCCTGTGCTGTATTTGAACATTAAGGAAAGATGGACTTAAATAAGTATTTGTCAAGTGTATTCTGAAAGTAAAGTAATTGACAAAATAATTTAAAAACAGTAAACATAACTAAACTTACAATGAATGCTTTTGAAATGGTATTCTTGTATCATCTATTAATGTATTTAATTTGTTTCCATCTTTGTGATAACCTTGCATCTATCTTCCTGTAGACAGCAGGAAGTGCATCCTTAACTGTTCGTATTCAGGTTTGATAAACAATTCTTCATTCCTGAACTAGAACTACTCTATTTTTTTTTCTCCAAAGCTGAAATAAATGACTGGAATAAATTGTGACCTACTTCTTTTAATAGACTCAGTGACATGAATATTGAATTCTTCTGTAGATAAAACCTAAAATTTCTATCTCAGATCTCCCAACAAATAAGTCTATATTCCTTGATAAACATTTGTCTTTGAACTATATATTAATATCTCCTTTGAGCTAAATAAGACAACTTAATTTAATTAAATTTACAATTACTGATAAATCAAAAAGGTGATTGTTATTTGATGTAATCGCCTTGGCAATATTTCTATCTGAAGTACAATGGAGACTTTATTCATTGCACTTTTACTTTGATTTTCTAATATATCACTCTGAACCCTAAAAAGTAGCAGCTGAGACACTCATTACTTTTGACTACAAATAGCTTCGGAATTGATGGGAAAGCTGATTTAGATGACACATTCAATAAAAAGGCCCTTTTAAAGATGTCTTGGTGACAGACCTTAGTGACAAGGAATTCATGTGTCTTCCTGCATAATAGAAAACAGAATTCTTCATTACAATTTTAACTTCCTTAGAAATAAAGATAGAAATGAAGATTAAACATTGATTTCTGGCATAATCAAATTCAGTGCAAACTATTTCAAATATTAGAATGGGTCTCAGAATAAATTTAACATTAAAATTAAACATATTCACTGTACTTGCTAACAAAGGAAGATGAAAACATAGATTCTGAAAATAAAAATAGAAATATAAAGCATCCAAATGTGTTTTTATTACTTGAGCTAATGTAGGGAGGCAAATGAATGACCAACGTTCAAATGACGGTATAAAAATAAAAAAGATTCAAATTAGAGGAATAACACAAGTGACTGATGTCCCTAAGAAAGGAGCATAATTCTTATAAGAAATTCTTATAATTCTCATGACAGACTTCTGTAGTAGCATTATCATTGGTTTACTGTGATGATGTTCCTAACATATAATAATCAACTAAGTTAAATTAAAATCAAGGATCAGGGATTTAGCTAAACAGTGTAAGTGCCTGCCTGGCAAGCATGAGGGGGTGAGTTTGATCCCTGGGATCAAAAAATAAATCAATCAACCAATCAGTCAATCAAAATCAAATCATTAATGCTTTAGTCATTTTTTCACTTTAACAAGCTACATATTTTGCTCTTTTCCCTTTAATATCTTTTTTGAATAAACATTACAGGCAAAAACTACAGATCTTTAATGCATTTAAGTTGACGAATTTGAACAAATGCATATTCCTATAAAATCATATCTATATTGAAGGTAATAGACACATCCATCATTTGTAAAGGGTCCCTTGTCTTTGTTTGTAGAATGGAACTAAGGAAGATAATGTAACCTGCTGAAGCACATTTTGCTGATCAAGTTAATTTTTTAGTTGGTCATGAAGTATGGTTTAAGTGAGTCTGCCAAATTATGGCCTTATAACATAAAGACTAGAATTGTTCTTGAACTAACTAAAACATAGTTGACAACTGTCAAATCAATGTAAACTTTTGTTCTTCATTCAAAATCTGTTATAGTCATAAGTAATAAGAATATCTTTCAACGTATTTCTCTCCTATTTAAACAACATTCACTTCAGGTAAACTCTTTATTCAATTTTGATAGCAGAAACAAACAACTAAAGAGTGTACAAAAAAGAAATATAAGAACACATTTCTACTAACTTTTATGACCTAAAAGTAGCACTCTTTGTTTAATGTATGTTAAACCATCTGACAACTTCCACAATTTCATAATTATTTTTATTAAACCATGGCAATAATACTTAACACAATAAAATACCATTTATGGAATAAAATAGAAAAATACCTAGTGAAATACCTAATTAATGATAACAGTAACATTTCAGACTGTGTATTATTGGTCTTTTAAGTTCTCCTATATTCAATGATAAAAATAAACAGAAATAAAAAAATCAAATAGTGAGAATAACAGGGTTTCTGGGTCAGACACAATTAAAAACATTTTCATGAATATCTACTGAAACTGTCAAAGGTTGTTTACAGTAAATCAGTCATTTTTTCAGTGGAACTAAGAAAAAAATCATTCCTTGTTAATTTATTATATTTAAGGTTTTGTAGACTGTATATTCACATGTTTATAAACAATTGTATTTTAAATTTCTTTAGTGCTAATCAGTAAAACTATTGTATGAATTTCTCAGTTGAATTTTTTCAGTTCATTCTACAATATCCAAAATGGAAAATAACAGATGGAAGAAATACATCTTTCTATAAAACCATAGGGAGAAAATCATAAAATAAAGGAATGTTGGTTGAAAAAAACTATATGCCATACAATTCATCAAATGTTTTTCTTCATAAAACTTTTGATCACTAACTATGTGTTTGAAGCATTTCCCATAGGATTACAATGACTCCAACCCACAGTTTCCTTAGTGGGTCATTCCATATGTTTATGGGTCTCTGTATAATGAAAGATTTCTTGACATCTGTTTCACTTTTTTGCTAAGCCCATTAGTGACACATTGTTTTGTTGGTGGTAGAAATATGAAAGTATCAACTGGAGTACACTATGCTTTTCATAATCACTGAATTATGAAAAACTTGTTTGCTCTTCCTGGTCTGAAGTCTGTTTGCTATATAACTTTTACTTCTCTTATTTCTCATTGTTAGTTAATCCTTCCTGTTTGTATAAAGGACAGTCCTTCTTGTCATCTAAGTCCATCTCCTCACTCCTGCACTGGATCTTAAATGCCCCACCATATTCTCAAACATATCATTTTAATAACTCTGCCTTCTTTCTCGCTTTACAGTTTTTCATTAATATGAAATAATACTCTTATTTCTCCCAGTTAAACAACAATACTAATCCATTTGACTTAGCTTTCCCTGTGATTTAGAGCTAGGTCCATTTCAAGTGCCCCTTTATAGCCTTAATTAACATCATGAAACTCATGCAATAAGTATCCTAGTAGCTTGACCCACACCCATCCTTATTCTCAAACCATTCTTTCCACTGAATACAGATAGATATTTGTACATTAGTATTATAATCATATTGCATCCTTGCTTTTAAACACTTCAATTGCTACCCTCTTTAGGTTTAAATATTCACACAAAATCTCATGATGGGATTTTTTTTTTTGGCACTAACTTCTCTTGGTTTAGTCAGTGTGTTTTTATTCCTTTTGCGATCTCCTCACAGCTATTCACATAGTTCTTTTAGTTTGTATAAGCTATCAGCCCTCTCCCTTCTTTTTGTTTAGCCAAATATGTTCCATACTTAGATTTTTAGCAATGAAATATTGCTTTCATAAGGCAAGTTAAAATTTAAGTCTTGTGACTTAAAACACTGTGCATATTTTTGTAGTATTCCTCTTCTGAATAATTATTTGATTTCTCACTAGCTGGTAACTGCTATGAAGACAGAAACCAATTGATCTTGTTTATTCCTTACCTCACTTCACATTACTAATGTCTAACACATTGCTTATACATAGTACTCAGTAAATAAATGTAGAAAGAGTAAATTAACTATTAAGCATGCAATAGAAGTTTTACATTTCTCTGAGACATAGCTGCTACAATTTTATGTATATTCATTTCACAAACTTTAAATCATGTGTTAAATATTGATTATATATTTAACTAATTTTGTATTAATTAAATGTACAATTTTTAAAATTGAAAAAATGCCAAAAATACATTCATAAACTACTCAGCAACACTGTCCTATTTCTATAAAAATATAAATATTTCATTTTTAATATTAGACTTTTATTTTGATTATAGATTCATGAGCTTGTATTCATTTTTTTTTTCATTATTAGAGATTGAACATAGGGATTTTACAGTGCCTCTTCCTCTCAACATCCCAGTATCATAGGTATTACCTCCAACAGTATTATTGTTGGCAAGGATATTTTTTAATTTTAATTTTCTTTCAGAAGTATTCATGCTATGCATGAGTATAAATTAAATGTACTGAAAATGATACTTATGTTGAATTGGTGATGATAATGTAAAACATAATCCAAAACACAGCATATACTACAACTACCACTAACTATACTTGCTCTTGAGATAATATGCATGCTACAAGATGTAAATATGTTGTACTTTTAATACATTGGAAAGTGTATCAAGTGTGAATGAATCATTTCGTTGTTTTTACTAAAAGAATAACAATACTAATTTGTAATTATGCACTAGGGTAATACTTTTCATGCATTAGTATATAATCTCTTCAGTCCCATTTATATTGCTACAGTATTTATAGAAATTTGATAGTGAAGTAGAGAGAGCTGAATATATTTATTCAAGGTGGTATTGAAAGCTGGATTTGATCTACTCCAATTGGTTACAGAGCCAGAGTTTTTAAATACGGTCATGATTGTAACATTATATATTAATCATTGTAAAATAACAGTTATTTTTATTTTTTTTCTAATTTTAGACCTTCCATATATAATATGTTTGATTTTTTACATTAAACCAGGTGATTATGATTTATTCCTCTATAGCCTCTTTAATATTCTCCTTTACCTAATATACATTTTCAGATGTATTATTAACTTGTTTTAAAATCATATTTTATTACTTCAGCAGCAGTTTAAATTATCTGATGTGACACAATATCCTCATACTTACATTGCTGATGAATTTTTCTAGATCAGTTTGTAATAGTATTCATATGAATGAAACAAAGAGAATTGAAACGCACTGAAATGAATACTTACATCAACAACAACAAAAGCACTTATATAAGACTGTTCATTGCATTTTCACTGACAGTCGAGAAAATTAGAAGCCATGCAATGTGTCTTGATTACTTTTTTCTCATTGCTGGTACAAAATACCCAACACAAAAATGAAAGAAGGAAATCTTTGTTTAGTTCACTGTTTGTGGAGGTTTCAGTCCATGATCAGCTGTCTCCAAGGGAGGGTGGTATGGCACAAGGGCAACACTTCAAGGCAACTGTCAGCAAAAGCAGTCAGAACAAAAAGTGGGGGAGAGCAAGCCTCTTTTCCCCCTTATATTGTATGCAGGCCACTCCCTGCCCCTCACCCCCTGCAGGTAGTAGCAATCACAAAATCTCTGTGTTCTCCACTTGCACAGGATACGAATATTTTCAAAGTAAGGATCCTGGCTCCTTGCTGATTCTCTCAGTTAAACTTCTAAACTTCTCAGATTGACACAATGTATGAACCATAACACAATGAAAACAAAATTTTACGTTTTTACATACAGAAAATTTCAATAAGGTAATAAAAACGTGAGTTTTTCCTATTAAAATTTTTTCTATATTTTAGTTATCTGGCTCTGAACAGTAATTATAGTCAAACTCATTATCCTCCAGTCATTGAAGAAATGTTTCCAATGTTCCCCTATATAATATAGTATGAAAACAGCTTGCATAGTATTTATATAGTTTTCAATGGTCTAAATTTTCTGAAGATGATTTAAAGTGTATGGAAAGATGTGTGTAGTGTATTGTAACATTGCATAATTTTATATAAAGGACTTGGATATCTGTGGATTTTAGTATCTGCAGTGTTTGATCCCTTCTGGATACTGACAAATGATTTGACATATTGGAATATTCAGGCTTTTGCCTGGTAGAATATGAGACTTTTCATTCTCTATAATCATGTGAACCTATACTTGATAACAGTATATTAACATGTAATATGTAAGCATAGTACATTATTGTATTTATCAATTTAACATATGGAATAAAAATTATGAACATAAAAATTAAACAAAATTAAATTATTCATCAATGGAGACTGAGATGTTTCATTATCCACATTCTTCATGCTGGAGAGCTGGGCATGAGTAGTGTAATTCAAAGACCTGAGATCTGAAAGACAGATGGTAGAGTTTGTATTTGAATCTGAAGGTTGAAAATTAGTGATACCAATGACAGCAGGAGACAGATGTTCCCAATCAAGCAGTGAGACAAAGAAAAGATGAATCTTTTCTTCCTTATCATTTAGTTCTCTTGTGTCCCACAGTAGATTAGATGATTCCCACTTATATTGGAAATGACCATGTGCTTTTCTCTGTCTACTGACTTAAATGCCACTTTTTTTGGGAAACATTTTCACAAAAACACCAGACATAATGTTCACCCAGATTTTTAGGAATCCTGCAATCCAGTCAATTTGACATACAAAAAATAACTATTATAATCATAAACAAATATTTGTTAAGTATGTAACACTTCACAAACACTATTTCATCTGTGAGGAATATAGTAGTGAATGAAGAGAAAGATTATTGCTGTCTTTAGGGGCTTCTTTTTTATTAGATATACAGACAATAAGCATAATAAGTGATAATCGTCTATTGCTATAGGGGTGCTCAAAATATGGTTAGTGAGCAAATTGAAAAGAAAATTATTATTGTAAAAGACAAATTGCCATTAATACCTGTCAAAATGTTTAGTTTCAGCTAACTTCATTATTGCCACTTTATGAAGCAATTCTTTAAATCATGTTTCATGAGTGAAATAAATCTAGGGTCATGTTAAGGAAGAGTCTCAGCAAGTGATAAGTTTACATAGGTATTTCAGGTCATATTTTATGAGGACTTGAATTATTAGTGGAAACCTTGTGGGAAATATTGGTAGGAAAAAAGTTTCCATGTTCTCAAACAACTGGGACAAGAGTGACATTAAATTCATCATTTGAAGCTGTAAAGTCTCAGGATATATAGATTTTACACACACACACACACACACACACACACACATATTTTTATCCTGGAACCAATGTGAGTGTACTGAACTGAAAATAAGGAAAAAAATAAACAATGTCAAAATTGTACTTGATAATTTATTCAATAAAAGTTCTGTAGCCATTATATGAACTTAATTTTTTTTATACTTGGTGGTATCTACCATTTTAAAGTCATATTCTACCTTCCCTCATGGTTTTAATGGGATTATGTCTGCTGCTAATGGGATCAAATCTGCTGTTGACAGTGATCTAAAGAAGAAAAAATGGGTCTAGAGACACCGGTTGAAAGACAATTAGAATGTTTCAAATGGTAGACAAGGATAGCACACTATAAAGGTAGTATAAAGTGAAGTGGTGAGTGGTGGCAATATTGTGGATTTAATTTAATAGAATATCCATTAGCTTACTCAGAATAGGCATCCAGGGCAGCAGAATGATTCTAGGAGTGAATAAAGAAACAATAACTGAAATGATAAATTTAAGTAACTGAGACTCGACAGACAGATACAGTATATGTTTAATCATAGGAAAAGAGATAATAGTCTCTGTCTGTGTAGTACTGATATTTTTATTTTTATAACAATGATAATATAATGCTGTACACATTGTCCTATGTTTAATTTTTACTGAAATTCCTTAACTATTTAACTGAAAATATTTTTGGAATTGCATGTGCTTCAAATGTGTTGAAAACTTATGTACCATTTTCTCACATTTTTCTGAAACTTCAAATTATATAACCTTTTGTTCAATGTCATTGTAAAGAAAGTGCGGTCCTACAGGAAATGAGTTGGACATTTTGATTAATTTCCTGGCAAGTCTTTTTAAACACAATTAACAGTGACTTTAATTAACCTACTCTGGTCTTATTACACACAAGTAAAATTATTTTAAAAACTCAAGGAAATCAAAACATATATAATATCTAATTGCAAGTAAATTTGTTCAACAGTTAAAATGAAATAGACACACAATATGATAGCCATGTATATACCCTGACAACACAAGAAAATATTAAAAATTTGGGCCTGAGCCTTTCATAAAGAATATTATTTTCAAATACTTACAGATTTGATAATGTTTCGTATGACTGTGGTAGCTTGTGGTAGATAATGGTTTGTGGGTCAAATGTACTTTTCAAGAACAGACAGAGGATACAAAAAATTGTAGTCAAATTATATGCTGACAAATCCCACTCCTGGCCCATTTATTTTATATGACCTTCAGTAAGTGTGCCCTAAAATCCAGAAATATGTGAGATTTTATGTGTTTGTCATTGACTTCATGATTTTAATTACCTTTCAACAGATATTTTGAGTTATTATAAATATGCTATCAAAAGTATAACAAATAGATAATTCTTATTTTTATATGCTACAATTGGTATGTAAAACTGGCCAAGTCAAGTTTTATGTGACTGGATTTTAGACATAAGGCAATTTCCTTTCCAAATATGCAAGTACTAATGGAAAACTTTTAAACAAAGCAGGAAAACTGCACTTTTTTCACAGCTTAATTAAATGTATATATTGCCACTTCCTAACTTGTTTATTAGTGGTGTTATTAGTAATGAAATAATATGCCTATTGTTTAATTATCAATTACCTCACTTGGGACTATCTTCACAATATATTGATCATTTTCTACTTTGTTTGATTTGAAAATTTTATCTTTGTTAACTATTTATTTTGAGTTTCAAATGAATTTCAAAAATATAGACAAAGTATCAGTAAATATTAGAATATAAGGGGATATATCTTGCCTAAGAAAAAGCCAGTGTGACAAAGAAGAGAGCAATGACATAGGAAATTGAAAAATAGGACACCTAGTTCAAGCAATGCAGTTCTTTAAAACGATGGTATTGAAGTCTATTAATCATAGATGAAAAATATTAAGATTTATATTTTACAAATATTCTGACTCTGAGTAAAATAAAAATTTGGCATGTATAAAATCAATCTGAAATGAATTGAAGTAGTCTTAGATGAATAATTTGATAGCTTCAACTAGCATTATGTAGGTGATAATGAAGGAAATTAGATGAATTTTATAGATGCTCAGAAATTTAATTACCAGGTTACAGAGTTCTTTTGTAAAATTAATGTGTAGGAGAGGGAAATGTTTCTCCATCTTTGACTTTTCCAACGAGGCACATGAGAATGACTTGAAGTGTAGTTAGTGAACACTCAGAATGGATTAATGTGGAGATATTTGAGGCTTGGAAAAAATGGACAGACTTACAAATTTCAAAATATCTATCAATATATGCATTTAACATGTTTTTTAACATTACATGCTTGTTTTTTTTATTTTTGGTGAGTCAATACTTCCAAATTTTTTTCATAGTTCATCACATCAAATTTCTTCCATTTCACTTAGATTTATAATTTGTCTAGCTAAATCCAACATTATGCACCATAAAAATTTTTACTTACAAGTCTCCAATTTTTATCTTGCCTATGATCCTATTTGGAACTCAGGTTAAGTACTGGGGAAGCGCAGTGTCCCTCCTAATTAAAAATACTTCTTTTGCTTACTATCCACTTCTTTTAAAAATAGCTTCTTGTAGAAAATATTTGATGCATTTGATATTCATTAAAAATTTGTGTGTTAGGAGGCAGACAAAGCAATGGTCTTGAAAATCAAAACCTGCAAGTCCCCAAGCCATGTCATCAAATGTAAGAGAAAGGGAAGTTGCATTGTTTGTTTTAAGAAAACTCAGGAGATCTTTTGTGAAAAATTTCCCTTGTCACCAAAGTTGCAGATAAATAAAGTTTTAAAAGAACAAGAGAACACTGATGCACTTTTGCTGACTGTCACAACTTTAGATAAACTACAAACAAACAAACAGATATGTTATTTAGCTTCAACTCTGCTATTTTGTATGTAACTGTCTTTGATTTGTCTGTAACAAACTCAACACCTAGAAACTGACTGCAGTTGGCTAGTGTTACCAAATAGTTCCATAATAACTAAAACTGATTTGGGATATTATTGCCAACTTATATCTTGTGTGTTTGATGGTTGAATATTGCAATTGCAATACAAAAATCCATTAATCAATGGCTTTTGGGGAAAGTTTGGTATTCCTTGAAAACTTATGCCTATGGTACAGATAGCTCTTGATATAAACTATGATTGACTCAATTCACTGTCCCTAATAATCAATTTACCTGGCCAAATGAGATCTTAAATAATTTCATGAAACTAATGAAAAAGTTCAGATGCCTTGTGTCAGTAAGTTTTATGGTAGGTTTGCAAAGTACTCAGTTCTTGAGTTAAATACTTCATAATAACAATGTTAGTACCATAACAGTATGTGGAAATATCTATTTAATAAAAACAGTATGTCTAATGTCTAGTATTTCTATAAAAATCCAGAATTATACATTGTTTTTATAATGTGACTCTCTAAAAAATTATAGTATTTCTTGAATTTCCTTCAGATCACCATAAAAGTCAAAACTAAAATCTCTAGTTTTATTGCTGAAAAAATACTTAAAATAGTATTGAGTTTTAGATTTTTGACAAGTTTTTCAATGAAGGGGGAAACAAACACATTAATCTTGCTCACTGAGTTTGCTGCACATAGATTTTAACTTTCTTCTTTAAGGACCAGTAGTGTAGTCGGTTTTCTGCAATACATAGCAACCTCTAGGATCACTCTTATGAGATTAATGCTATCTGTTGAAAAATATATATTATTTTTTTTCCTGAAGTCTGTGTACATTATTGGTGCACTCTGTATATACATTTATATCAGATGGTGTTATTTTAAAATATGTGTGTAAATGATGATTTACTTAAATTATTTATGCTTTGCAAACTGATTCACTAACTCATTGTCATTGACAAAGCAAAACTTAAGACTTTAATAGGTAAATGGATACAACTTGAGATCATCCTCATAAGTGAAATAAATCAAACTCACATATGTAAATATTGAATTGTCACCCTAGAGTAAAAAACTGACAGAGTAAGATCTAAAATGTACAATAGATATTGTGAAAGCAAATAAGGAAAGAACCTGCTTTAAAGGGAAGAACAACTGGAAAAGGGGAAAGGAGAAAAGGAAGAAGGAAAATGATTATATGCACATACACACATATATATAATCTTGTATATATACCCACATACATATACATGTATATATAGATAGATAACTATACTACTAATCTCTGTTAGTAGAATGGTTTTGTGTTTTCATTGTTTGATCATTTTTTATGACATGTTATAACCTGAACAACTATTTTGAAGATACCATTATGAAATGTATTAGCCATTGTTAGTCTCCTATTATTTTGTTTTGAAATTCTGTATCATCGCTTTTATTCTTTTTTCTTTTTGAAATAAAAAATTTAAACAATCAGCACTAAATACAAAACAAATATTACCATACATGATGACAATATGACTGAATACCTGAGTTTTCTGTATCCTACTACTTTCCATGGTAGTTTGAGTGCTTTGGAAGTGAAATATAAAATCTTCACTGGATCTTAGCCAAAAGGCCGAGAAGCGATGAAATACAAAATCTTGAGAAGAAAGGAAATAAAC
>RJWT010026243.1:0-15913 GCA_004365215.1 Cuniculus paca | reverse complement strand
TTTGTCATTATCTAAACTGGTGGGTAAGTTGTAAATTTCCTCCTTTGAAAGCTACTTGGTGACGTACTGTTAATCAGCATACTATTTTGAAATATTTGAATGCCCATTAAGTCTATTTTTTTTCCTATGTTTTGCAACCTTTGAGTCGCAAATGGAATTGTAACAGAAGAGAGAAAAGGCAGCTTTTCCTTGCTTCTGTAACTGTGCTTTCTGACCACAGTGGTTTTCAAGCCTCATGGCGCATTTGAATGCTTGGTTGTCTCATCATCCTGGCAGTGTTGTCTTTGATTCCAAAAGTGAATGTAGCATTTCAAATGTCGGAAATGTGCTATAGATTTTTTGGCAGTAGGAAGGAACTCAGTTTGACTTTAATGTCTTTAAGAAATACATAACGCTATGACCAAAATTAGTACTCTGAAATTGGAAAGAGCTAATATACATCTATTATGAGATATATATATATATATATATGAGCCCCTTGACTGGCAGCCAGATTTGAACATTTCTTTTACTAGAAATCAACTTTCATATATTCATTTATTCACTTGGCATGATAAAGGAAACAGACAGGGTTGGAAAATTGCACATAAAAATTTTAAACTAATGTAAAGTAAGGTTCATTAGCATGGAGGAATCATTTACCTATGTTTTATATATGACAGTGGGTAAACAATCATGTGCATGTACTATGATTATACTAAATTGCCAATATGTCAAGAAACAGGAAGAGCTTAAAATACATCAAGACTAAAGTATTGCTTATTGAAATTTTGAAAATATTTCATAATGAAAATTCATGTTAGATAGCTTTTTAATTATGACCTGATAAGCTTTTGTTTTGTCTTCAGCTTTACATAGTGTAGTTATACTAAGCCACTTGTAGTCATTTAAAAGGAGTTATTTGGCATGCATATCATCCTGAGACACCTTATAATAAATCCAATCCCCTTACCTCCCAAACATACCATATGTTAAATTAATTAAAAATAAAACTTTTAATTGTACTTGTAAGAGTACCAAGAAATTGTCTGAACTAAAAAGCACCTGGAGCCTATGTTTTAGAATCCCTATGGTTAGTTGCTATAATGTTTGTGAATTTTTTTTGTGAAAATTTGAATAATATAGGAAATGGGTTGTCTTAATTCACATCCCAAGAGCAATTGCTTCCCTCTCATTGGTGTCTCTGTTCAAATATCCATAATGCATTTTTATTTTCAACAGCTGCTTAATATGTTATTTGAGTTAAAGTATGGTGGAGCTTAGTCTTATAAAACCTTTTGAGACATCAAGAAATGTGATATTTCTGACCAGCTGCAAAAAATGGTAACCTCTTAGAAAGAAAAGTGAGTTTAATAGAACAAAAAAGGAGGCAGTGAGTATATTAATCTTTTCTCTTCCTTGTGTTTTTCCTCTCATATTGCTTTCCTTTTTTAAAACCTCTAATGGAACTCTAACCTTTAAAAGTTCTTTGAGTCAAACAATTTTTCATGATCAGGCTGTCTTGTGATTGTTTTTATTTCAGTTTAACATTTCTTTTGATTCACTACATTTTTTTCAAGGTATTTATGAGATTTTAGTCTTCAGTTCAATTGAGGTTACTAACTCATGATTTAAATCAGTTCATTGACTACATGCATGTGACCACATCAGGATTATTCTTAAAGTTACAACTGATTTCCCAAAGTAACTACCACAAATTTCTTTCTAGATAGAATTTGCTGTAAAATAATAAGTGTATCCATACGGTTATGCAAATCATGCTCTCATAAATCCTTTTTCCCATTAACAACATGAAAAGATTTTATTGATTAAAAAAGTACTATGTAATACTATTCTTTAAAAAACTATCCATCTTACAGTAATAGATTGTCTGCATTACTATCTACACCAGAATTGCGTTTTGATTAAGTTTTGTCACTTAGCATTTTATTGATATGAGTAAAAAGTGCGTAATTCTAAGGTGGCAAATCTCTATTTCCAACATAGAACGCCTCAGCATGGAGCATAAGAATAGTGGCTGTATCTTCAGTGTTGTTTCTTCGTAATGTACAACAAGGAACATTTCAATGTTTGTTAGCTTCTCAATTATCGAGGATAAAAATTATTATCACCATTTTAACAAAATGTTATCTAGTCCTTTTACTGCTGTGAATGCTATATCTTTATGTTACATGATTTTTGTTTATTTTTGCATTGTTTTTATAATTCGTTAACATCAGAAAGTAAAACACCAATACAAAAGCATTCATAAATCGTCTTTTAGAGCTAAAAATAATATCAAAAAAGAGTCATTTTCCAATGAAGAACTAAAAATCATTTCGAAAGAAAAAATTGTCAGATTGGCATAAACAAGATTCAAGAAACCATGATAAATATAGGTGTCTGGACAAAAAAAGATTTTTTTTTCCTAAATGACAGTTACATTTTCACATGATATTTAAGTGAGGAGTAAAAATCCACCCCTAGGACAAAGCCAAATGAAGACCAAGAAAGTAGATCATTTTGATGTTTTCTTTATGTTTTTAACATAGCTCTTTGGAAATGTAGATGATTAAGGACATTTTTCATACTTTATCTGAGCATTTGAATCTGTATGTCTCTCCAGAACTAAGATTTACATTTCAAACATTGAATTTATGCTTGAAGATTACATGTATATTTTTTTAATATTTCTAATTTTGAAAAACCCTTATAATTTGGCCCTAAATTGTAATAAAAATGAATCATGATATTGTTATTTCCAAAACATTTATCTGTGCAGGTGCTAGCGTAAAAATGAAAGCATACTTTAAGATTTGCCTTGGGAACAGATGTTTTTGAAAATATTGGTGAACAAAAACGGGCCAAAAAGTAAGGAAACATTTCATTCCAAACGTATTATATGTTCTGATTGCTGGAGACAGGAAAGCTGCTAAAAAAAAAAGCTAAGCAGTACTTTTAGATGTAGTTTCACTCTTTTTTTAAAAAAAGTTAGTATAACAAGTCAAGGAAGATAGAAAACAGCCATATACAACTGGTTCTCTAGTATGAATTATTTGTTTGACCACAGACTTTGTGATAGTGTTGGTTTATTTGGAAAATGGTTTTCTAGATTTGCCATGGCTGTGGACACAGTAAATTATAGAACTTGAAGGATTGTTGGGAGTGAGGACAGGATTCTATAACCCAGTTCTAGTGTCAAGGTCACACAAGGGAGACAGGAACTGAAAACCAGAATTGTAAGGACGGAAATTGGACACAGGTCCTAGGAGTGTGGTGTGACCTGCTGAGCCACAAACAATGCCTCCCCTCTGATGGCCCTGCTTCTGCCTCACATTCTTTCCGCAAGGGTGTGCGTGCAAATCACAATGTGGTAATAAACTAAAGTGGTTTGAGAAAACTGAAAAAGTCTTCAGTGCGAAGAATTCTGAGTTACAAAGATCTTTTACAAGTGAAATTATTTTAGGTTTTATTATTAATAGTAATTTTGAAAAAGCTTTATTTGAGCCTGTTTTTCCATGAAATAAACTGGGCTGCCATTGATGAGGTTCAGGTGTTAACTCTTGGATTGCTACATGATTGGCCCCACACATCCATCCATTCGATCTCCCTGTCTTGATCTCTCTCTGTCTGTCTCTTGTCTCTCTGTCTTGGTGTCTCTCTGTCTCTCAGTCACACATATACACACACACACAAAAGATTTATTTTTGCTGCATATATCCCCTAATTTGAGAGACTGAGAGGCATAGTCTCTGGGACTCTTCAGTGAAATGAGTTTGGTCTAAAGTTTTCAGACCCTACATTAAATTAAAAAGTAGAACATATCTACAATTATTCCACTGTAATACTTACTTAGATAAATCAATTGAAAACGATTAGGCTCAGAGCAATTAAAGGAAAGCTTTAGTTTAACTTTGACTTCTATGGGGGCAGAGTCCTATGGATATGATTATACATCATTAGCATTAATGAGACTTGGTAATGAATATATACCAAGCTTTAGGTATGTCAAGATAATGACTGGCATAAAGAAATGTTGAGTTAAAGCGATTGTAACCAATTGATAGATCAGCTGTTTGAAATTGCTGTATTTATTAATTTGATCCACTTAGAAGATACAGCTCAATGTAGAAAGGTGAGGGCTTTTCTCATGTCCAATGAATTTTTCTTATTTGGAAGCCACTTGCTTAGCTTATACATTGTCCTGAAAGATAAGAATTGATAACAAATGCCAAAAGAAACAGTTGTGTGCCATAAAAGTAAATCCACTTATTCCAGAGATGGGAAGGTTTCATCACTGGACAGCTTGCAGAACAGCCTTCTGAAAATAATTTCTGAAATGCATGCAGTGTCACCAGAGAAGTTACATTTTTTAAGTAAAATTTCGCTTAGGCTAGTTAAAAATCAAATTTCTCTGAATCATTGGGTCTTAGGTTCCTCGTCGTCACTCCATCTTTATCCTCACCTTTATTATCACATCCTTTGTTATTTCATGTTACTTCCCTGGCAGCCACACTGAAAAAAATTAAAGAGGATATTATCTCCAAAGAAAGGTGAACGATTATCCAAGGTCACTTATCTAAACTAACGGCCAAGGTAGGTATAAATTCAAGCACTGGTACGGTATATTCTCCCATTAGATCAAGGTTTATTTTCTTATTTCATGCTTTATGTATGATTTTGAAAGATGAATAAGTCGTATTCTCTTAATTCTCTTTTGTTGCTGTATACACTCTTGAGTATTCCAGAAGAATCCAGAATCTGTTAATGAATGTTTAGCCTCCAACCAAAACTATCTCTCTGTTTTGTCCATTGAAGGCAAGGAAGAAAGCAAACTGGGACAAAGATAATCAAAGAAAACTCAGATTTTTTTTCTCATATTTATATGGATCAGATCTATTTTATGCTTATTAAGATTCTTTAAAAAGAAAAAAAGAAGAAAATGAAATGAGCCACGCAATAAAAAAAGAAAACAAGTCAAAACTCTAATCAGCAGAAAATATTTAATTCTTAATTTGCAACTTAACTCAGTCTCTGTTATTTAGCCAAAGTCCTCCCAACCATGACCTCTGGGACCCTAATGGTCCTGCAGAATTCCCAGGATCCTACTGGCACTCATCGTTCTAGATTACCATTGGTTGAAGGTCACATCTAATAGCCAGCTTTGCAACTCCGTTACTCCTTTTAGGCAATTGCCCTGGGAAATGAATCCCACTGGGGTTGGAAAGATAGCTTCTTAAATGCTTCTGGTAAAATACCTCTCATCTTCAAGTTCAGTCTTCCTTTGTGTCTGTGTAAAAACTATTTGTAATGCAAATGTTTTTCCTTGTAATGGAACATCTCTGAAGCCATGCAGATTTTAATAATCCAATAAAGGTGCTTACTTATCAATGGATAGCTATATGATTTTTATGTGATTTTTAAAGGAGTGTAAACTGCAGTTTTAGAAGCTACTAAAGCCAAAAATAAGCAATTGACTGTAGTCTTTTGAAAATGGCATCGTGAGATAAACTGCTATCTTTTTAAGCCAAGCACTTTAATTCAGTGGTGACATGGAAGACATAACAGTGTTGTTTTGACCTGTTGTCACACTGACATTGCTGCTTTGGCTGTTGCTTGGAGTAAGCTCATAACCAAGTCCCTGCTGCCTTAAAAATTAATTATGATAAGAATTTCTTTTCAGTTCAGACTGTTCAAGAATGCCTCACGTGCAGGCTGCAAATTATGAAGTGTAAATTAGGGCATCACTGAGCAGGAAAGATCCCAAGAAACCAATTTAGGAATTCTCTCTGGATTTAGGGGGGACCTGAAAATAGTCCCTTCTGGAGGAAGAACTTGAAATTAGAATCGACTTGTCATTCAACTTCATTGCATATTGGGATCAACCTTTGGGAAGGAATGCGCTAAATATGTAGACAAAAATTTTTTTAATTTTACAGCCTATCATACAATTCTCAGGACTTTATTTTTTTAAAAAAATCACTAAGCCAGGCACAGTGATAGATGCCTATAATTTCAGTAACTAGGAAGGCCGAAGCAAAAGGATTGTAAGTTTGAGGCCAGCTTGGGCTACACAGTGAGTTTAAGACAAGCCTAGAATACATAGCAAGACCCTGTTTCAACAAATAAACAAATGGGCTTGGGATATACCTCAGCGGTAGAGTGCTTGCCTAACATTTACTAGACCACCACAGGTTCACTCCCAGTACCAAAACAAAACAAAACTCTTTTAACAGTAGACAAAATAAGACATAGTAAGTTTAAATTGTGGCGGTCACACAGGTAGGAAATGACAATGTCCACCCAGAATCCTTGTTCCTAACTTTTAGATAATACTGCCTCAACAATTCAACTCAGTTTCTGAACTCTTCTTTATTCTAGTTATAAAAATGATGGTAGCTTGTTGGTTTTAAGAGTATGATTAAGATAAAGACTTTAAAATCCATCTTTCATATGGCTGACTTTGGGAGCACCAGATATTTTTGTTTCCCAAGGCTTTATGAGATCCAGGAGGAGGAATCAACCTGTCCTTGGTTGATTTTCTTTTCTACTAGCCATAGGCTTTGACTTCTTACTCTACCTAGCCTGTTACCATTTGGTCATTTGTTTTCTACAGTTTTAACTTCTGTGGATATATCTGCTGTTATGGCCCTTCCTGTTCACTATGTGTGTGTGCATGTGTATGTGTGTGAATTTTTAAAACTTTATCTTTACTATCATTTTATTTTCAGAGTTTTGCTCAGGTTATACAAAGTATTTTCTCAATAGGACTTTAGAAAGAGAGATGGAGCCAAAAAGTGAAAAGAAAATATTAGTCATTCTTACATCTTTGAAACTTTTTTCTAGATCACCTTATATTTGCACAGGTTAAAGTTGAATCCCAAACATCTCTGATTATATGAAACTCGTGGTATAAAAGTTTTCACAGCTGTGATCAATATGGCTTCATTTTTCTTTCAGTCTGCTTAGTAATGTCCTATGCAGAAGGACGTAATGTTCTGAAAAATTGCGATCGCTCCCCACATTTTAAAAATGAGGCAATAAAGTGAAATAAGATACAGAAAATTAGAAACCAGCAATATATAAGAGAACAATACCGCTATGATAACACTCATTTTCTAAAATGTATGCAAGTTTCATATGTTAATAACCCTAAACTCCAAGATGGTCAATTTATTTTTAAAACAAGAAACACCTGTTCATTATCAACCATAACAATAATATGTTTAATTTTAGAGAATCTTTTTGGCAGCTGATACTAAGCCATATTTTAAGATTTAAAATAATTTTAAAGTATTCTAATGGGCTTTTTATAAGGCAGGAGGAGAATATATTAGATGTTTCTTAACTTTCACTGAATGTCAATGAATGTTAAATGTACACCTTACATTAATTTTAGGAATTATTTTATCTTATTAAAATTAATGAAAAAAAGAAATTTAACAATTCTTTTACTCTCTGTGTTCTAAACCCAGAAAAAATTATGAGAATTATCAGAGACCCACTAGTGCAGAATATTTTTGAAAAAGCAGTTTTTACTTGTGATAGTATAATAAGGAAACCTCATAGGCAAATAAGCTATGAACAGTTGTTCAGTTCTCTTTCATATAGTTGACTCTACCCATTTTTCATATATATAATATATATATGATCACATACAGTTACATTAAAAAATTAAATCTAAAAAGCTAACTAAAATTACAGAACAAAAGTATTAAAAGTGACAATTCAACTAGGAGTTCTCTTTGAAAAAGTGAAAATATTAAAGAATATATAAATGGAATGTTTGGTATAAATTTAAGTGTTAAAATACCTTGTGTCTTCATCTTTCTCAGATTTGAGGCTTTCACCTAAAGTTATGCTTTCTTTCTAGCAGTTAACCCTTTGTAAATGAATATCAAGGGAAATTACACTTGTTATCATATCTACTTGGGCCTAGTTTTTTTTTTTTTTTTTTTTTTTTTGGCACCAAGGATTGAACTCACAACCTTGTGCTTGCCAGGCAGGCCCTTAGGCCACTGAGCCAAATTGCCAGCCCATTGGGCCTACTTTTTTAAAAAATGCATATAACTAAAACATTTAAGGTATGAATGTTTAAAGTACATGTTTGATGTGAGGACTTTGAAGTACTCTTGCCATGTTATTGCTTCTAAAAGAAATACAGCATGCAGCTGAGTGTGGTGGCATATGCCTATAATTCCATTGACTCAGGAAACCAAAGCAGGAGGATCACAAGTCTGAGGCCAGCCTGAACAATTTTTGGGGATTGAACTCATGACCTTGCACTTGCCAGGCGCTTAGGCCACTGAGCTAGATCCCCGGCCCTTGTGTTTTTGAGACAGGGTCTCACTATGCCATTCAGGCTGGCCTTGAGCTCACGTTGTAGCCCAGGTTGGTCTCAAACTCACAATGATCCTTCTGTCTCAGCCTCCCGAGTGCTGGGATTACAGGCATGAGCTACCACGCCCGGCTAGCCTGAACAACTTAAATGATACTTTGTCTCAAAAGAAAAAAAATTAATAGAGCTGGGAATCTGTGAAACCCTGGGTTCCATCTAATATCACTTTAAAAAAGGGGGGGATACAAATTGTCGACAAAACCAAAATCATATAGTGTGCCTGCAGTAAGTGAATTTGACCTCTTTTTTAGTTAATTTCTTAGAAGAAAAGTGAGCATGTTGCCTAGGTACAATGTGGAATATCACATCCTCCTCCCTTCTTAGACACAGGTTTTTTTTTAAAGCGTTAAAGTTAAAAGAAATTAAAAGGGAATTGGACATAAATGAGAGAGAAAACTGTCATTTTGTAAGCAAATTAAATTTTTGCTGACATTGAGATATCTTAAAATCATATTTAACCTTACTAGATAACCTACAATGAACATACAAATACTACATAAAAACTGACTCTCCTCTGTAGTGACAAGGCATAATATAAATAAAGGTTTATGAGATGTCTCCTCAAAATGTCGTACTTGCACATTTATCCTAATTTTCAGATTTCATGGAAATATGTATTTTTTATATTATATGACTTTAATCAAAGACGAAAATAGTCCAGAGGGGGAACCCTATGACTCATTAATTTGTTTTTCACTCCATGTTAGCTGCTATACTGCTTAAATAATGGCTTCAGAAGATAAATAGTATTATATATTATTTGGGAGATTATATAGGTCTCAATTATAGTCGCAAGAGCAGTACATTTGTGCTTTTCTTTCTAAAAAAAAGAAAAAGAAGAAAAGAAATAAAGAAAAACAACCCAAATTGTTCTGGTCGCCTAACAACTGCTGGAAACATTTGTATTCTTACATATCCTAAATGCTGATCTTGTCTAGCTCGTATTAACCTTCTCCGTAAGAATCACAAATCTTCAGATAATCTACTATATCTTAGTAATTTATTTTCTGTCAGACATATAAAACAAATCTTGGTAAAACATTCCAGTAAAAAGGGAGAGGGGTTGGGGGAAAGTTTTCCTCTGTGGTATGCACTGCCTTTGCTGGAGTTCCTGATGAAACACAGATGTTTGAAAGTGCCCACAAAGATGGTTAGTCAAGATCAGATTGATCCCTGGTTAATCTCTGAGACCTTGTGCTTCCATTCTGTTTATCAAAATATATTGCTTTCTTTTGTTGAATGAATTCAACTGAATTTACAACTGAAAAAATTGAATTAAAAACACCTGAAGTGGGAACATATTAGAATTTCTATAGTGGTTTATTTATTGTGCATTTCTTTCCAAGATGTTTCAAATATAATCAGTTGGGGAGTAAAGGTGTCTTTTGACTTTAAGCAGTGCCAGAATTTGTATGTGAACCATTAAGTTCAGTCCTGTTGGATATTTTGAAGTAATTACAGTGACAAAAAAAGTGGACTAAGAAAAAAATTGAATGGATAGCTCCTTCCCCATATTCATACTGAAGAACCACTGAAAATGTAGTATCCTATGTGGTTATGAATGTTTGACTTTATAGGACGAACAAAGAATAAATTTGCTACCTTTAAAAATTCATAAAATAAAGGAAAAAATTTAAGACATTTTTCAAAGATAATGACTTAAAAACTATCATTACATTCTTACTACTTTTAAAAGAGAAGCTAAAACAAAATTGGAATTTAGTCATTAATATTAATATTTTGTGGTCAACTCATTGTGTTTCAGAATATTTAACTCTTTTTTTAGTGCCTTAATATCTGAAACCCATATCATTTACCTTAACTACTACTGAATAAAAACCTGTTTTTAATTCCATTACCTGACAGGTATTTTAAAATTTTACACAATTCTGAACCTAGAGCTAATACTTTTAGAAGTGTTATTAATTAATATTATGGTAAATATTATGGTAAATATTATGGTAAATATGTAATATTATTAATTGTTACCATAATATTATTAATTGTAGAATAATTCTAGAGTTTTCAGGAAGAAAACATAATACATTCACACTCATTATCTGTTGAAAAATATTTAATTCCCAAGCATATTTCCAAAATATTTGCTTTTCAGCTTTACATATTTGTATTTCTAATTTTCTTCCATGCTGGGGCATCTGTTCATGATTTCTAGTTTACTTTACAAATCTTTTTGTGTTAATGTTTGGATTTGATATAAAAATTTTTTATATGCTGAATGATTTCTAGAGACCTACTCAATAAGACTTTTTGAATTAATAAATTTAACTCAAAACATTGTTTTTTTCCAGTTGGTAACATATCCAACTTTTTACTTATGCATATTAAGAAAATCTGTTTTGTTGCTTTTGTTTGTTTTGTTCTTACATTTGGGCCTCAAAGATATTAATGGTTGAGACCACAACTGCTGTCTTTCTGAAAATTTATCTTTTAAAATACAACTTTAATTTCAGAAAACAGAGAGAGAACTTTACAGAAGGAGGGAGCTTTTCTTTGTTCCAAGGAAGGATAATCATATTTTGAGAGGAACTTATCCTTTGCTAAAAAGAGGAAGCTGGATTCCCTAGGATAGAAATTCTTGGCTGTCTTTTCTACAACAGAATTATTACTCATTAAGGTAAAAGTCAGGCTGTGATTTGAGTTATATGTATTTTCTGTTAATTCACTTAAAAATGGTTTCCTTCATGTACCTTCCTTGAAAACTGTAAGTCTACAGGATAATGTATGTACCCATCTTTATCTATGGCTGTGGAAAATGACATAGATAAATATTACTTTGTACTAAAAATAAGCCTATAGTGATACAGAGGTCAGTCTTGAGTCATATGGTACATAAAACAGACTTGATTTTGAGTCATGACATCTACACAAAATGTAATAGTGCTGAATTTTCATATTAAGAGGTTTCTGCTGTAGGAATTCAGACACACACACAGTATGGCCCCAACAGTCTTGCCAAGAAAAGTTGAGTTTAAAACATTGGGGAACTGATCCAAGAATAGGCCTCAAACATGTTGCATTCATTACTCGCAGCTGTGTACATGAGAAGTGACTTTCTAATCCCACCTACCAAAACCCTATCCACTGTGCTGTCACTTTTTTTTTTTTTTTGCCAACTTGCTGACCTTTCTGTTCCGACAACAGGAAAATGTGATTGACAGATGGTTATTCAAAACATTTTTGGCAATTAAAAAATGCGTGTTAATGTATTTGTTATAAATACAACATATTTTTACAGAGGCATTTCATAAAAGCTCAGTTTTTTATATGATAAATACGAAGTAAAGGTATGGAGAAAACCAACTTGGATTCAGAGAACTAATGGATACTACAATAAGTAAGGAAAGTAAGGAATTGAAAGTACTCAGGTTACTTACATGATAAGGATTTTTTATAAAGACACTTGACAGCCGGGCGTGGTGGCTCATGCCTGTAATCCCAGCACTCGGGAGGCTGAGACAGGCAGATTGTTGTGAGTTCAAGACCAGCTTGGGCTACAAAGTGAGCTCAAGGCCAGCCTGAATGGCATAGTGAGACCCTGTCTCAAAAACACCAGGGCCGGGGATCTAGCTCAGCGGCCTAAGTGCCTGCCTGGCAAGCACAAGGTCGTGAGTTCAATCCCCGCTGCCACAAAAAAAAAAAAAAAAAAAAAAAAAAATAAAGACACTTGACAATGAAAAGAAAAAGAAGAAAGTCATTTCAGCAGAACTGGAAGAAATGAATGTCAATCACCACATTCCAGCAGTCATTCAGTCAGAGTAGGTGAGCATTAAGAGATACTCTAGGTACTTAGTGCCACCTTACTAGGTGTTCTTTCCTTCTCTTTCTTCTTCTACCATTGCAACTGATACTCTCCTACTTTAGTTTCAAACAAGATGCTTCCTAGGGAGTGGGGTGTAGATCAGTGGTAGTGCATGTAGTTTCAATCCCTAGCACTAAAAAATAAATCCCGAAGAGAAGCTTTGAGCAATTTAACTAGTGTTCATGCAGAGTATGAACAGAGTATGCCGTATTAGGAACAACTATCATGCCAGACTATTTCACAGACACTGGCTCTGCCAGTAGCATTCTTTCAGTCAGCTACTGAGTCTATCAATCAACTAGGGCCAAAGTTACACAAAAATGCCTGGAAGCTAAGCAGAGAATCCAGAAAGGGACCTTTGGGAAACCTTATTTAGTTTGTACAGTCTCTATATCTTACCATAAATATATGTATTAGAATAATAAAATACATATTTTTGAAATTTAAGATGCATTTAAAAGTACTTATTTTGCACAATTTCCCTAGTATAGTATTTAAATGTCTCCAAGAAGAAATAAATAATACCAAACAAAATAAAAAGGAGAATAAATTCTATCAGTGGTATTTTTCCAATTTCTGGTAACTAATTCTTGCTAGGAGAATTATGTTGATATAAGTGCTTCTTGGTTCCAGTAAACATAAAGGATAAATACTATTTTGTGCATATTAAATATGTGTGACATATAGGAGCAAAGTCCTGTATTTTCCAGGACTAGGAAATTTTCTTTTATCTATTGACCCAACAGATACTGAGGCAGCTTCATGCCAGAAATTCTCATCAACTCCTATACTTTGGTTTTTTTGGGGGGAGGGTGTTACCAGGGATGGAACTCATGACCTTGCGCTAACCAGGCAGGTGCTTGTGCTGCTGAGCTAAATCTCCAGCCCCAACTCCAGTACTTTTGTTGATAAATTTTATTTGGGAATTTTATGACTGTGGGTATTCCAAAAACAAGAGAGTAAATCTTTGTGTCTTCCAGATTAAAAAAAATATTATTTGCCAATTCACACATAACTAATTTGTGATTGGAATAATGATTCCATGTTTTTTCCTACATCTTTCTCCAATTCCAAAATATCATAGGATCACTAAGCAGTATTCAATACTTTTGGATATTTGAGACTAATTTTTATTTATAGCTGTCAAGTTTTTTAAATTCTACTTATGTTAAATCAATGCTTGATTCTACCACATTTGATTATGAAATTTATTTGCATACAAATTACATAAAAGCTGGGCATTGTGGTGTATACCTGCTAACGCAGGAGGATTGCAAGTTAAAGGCCAACCTAGACAGCGTATGAAGACTCTGTCTCAAAAAATAAAACAAATAAGCAAACAGTGTAAATTTTGTTAATTATGTGATGTAAAAGATTATGATAAAGTAGAAATATTCAAATACCTCTTGTTGCTTACAGCATATCAATAGTTTAAGTTCTTTAGATCCAATATAAGGGTTTTTTGTTCATTGTTTTTTGGATGGGATCAAACCCAGGGCCTTGCACGTTAGGGAAGTACACTACCAGAGTTTCATCCCTGACCCAGTTTTTTAATAATTCATTGCTGCCAAGTGCAGTGGCACACACTTGAAGTCCCAGTTATTATTTGGGAGAAAGGCAGGAGAATCACCAGCTGGAGTCCAGGAGTTCAAGATCAGCCTGACAACATAGCAAGCCCTTGTCTCAAAAAAAAAGTTTTGTTTAACATAACTAATTAAATTTAATTTATCCACTAGGGCCAAGGAGTAAGACCATTTTTCCTTAACTGTTCAGAATTCAGTTTATTAGTTTTGAAGTTTGAAAAACTTCTAGATCTTTCTTACCATGTATCTTAGACAATGTCCTTTTTGCTGGACACAATATCCAATGTTGGCAGCTTAAAGAAAGAGGTTTATTTAGATTCACAGTTAAGTCCCCGGTAGCTGGCTCTAGGGTAGAAACTGTACAGTGGTATGGTACAGTGCAAGTAAGCTACTCACAGCATGGTGGCCAGGAAGCAGAGAACAAAGGGAGAGAAACAGACCCTTCCAGGTCACACCCCCAGTGACCTGCCTCTAACCAGGCTCTGCCTCCTAACAGTATGTCAGATATAAATTCATCAGTGGACCAAACCATTGATGGGTAGAGACTAATTCACTGATGAGTATAATACCTTCATGGTCCAATCACCTTCCAAATACAAGAGACTTTTGGGGGAAACCCCAAGAGCTAAACCACGGTATCATGGAGCTAAATGACTCTGTAACAATTACATTATATTAATTGCAACAATTCAAAATTTGTTATAAATACCATTTATACACCAACATTTACTCATTGACCATACATACTAAGTACTAGAGAGATTGAATGATAAATAAAATATGAACCCTGCCTCTGGTTTCCACTATAGTTTAGCACTGTGATTGATTGGTATGTTTTAGAAATCATCTCACTTAATTCAATCCAAATGAAAACAATTCAATGACATAGGAGCTATAGTATTCCTATTTTACATAAATGCTAAAGGCTCAAAATATTATTTTCCCAAAATCACAAGTCTAGTAAGGAGAAGGAGCAGAATTTGAACTGAGGTCTGACTCTTAAGTGTGTGACGTTTTGTTTTCATTATGCCTTAGTGCAGTGCTGCCTCAGAGGTATATGATGTAGATAGTTTTTGGTCTGGAGGGTAACATAATGTGTGGAAGGAACATTTGATTTATTTGAATTTGTTAACCAATGTAAAGAAAATTGTTATTGGCCATTTCTTCAGTAAAAAGGCAAAGTATGTTTGAAGAGTAGTAGGTGGCTTATTTTATAAAAATATATTCAGGGGTGCATTGAAGAAAGGCAGCATTTGAAGATTCAAAAGGAAGTGCAAGGGCTGAATGTATAACAAGTAAAAGGTCTTACTAAGAGGATTAGGTTGGGCTTTGTAGGGAACAAAGTAGAGATATGAGCAGGTTGTGTTTTTAAAAGATAACTTTGGAAGCAATGGAGAGAATGTGCTGGTGAGGTGAGGAAAAGGAGAAAGAAAACATTTAGAAACTTATTAAAAAGTTCCAGGTACAAGATGATGAGGGCCTACTCCTGGGCAGTTAAACTGATACCTGAAGGACAAGTAAAAAGTTTTGAACAGAAAAAGAGGGGGAGATATTCAAGACCTATTTAAGGGATAGAAGTATAGGATAAGGGGTGGGTAGATCAGTGGTAGAGCATGTGTTTAGCAAATATAAGGCCCTGGGTTCAATCCCCAACATCAATAAATAAAAAGGATGTAGATAAAGAAATGCAAGTACAGGATACAAGGATGGATTTTATTTAAGAGTTGAAGGAAGAGAATTAAAATTTCTATTTTTGTCAACTAGTTGAAGAGCTAAGATACTAAGTACCTGTAAACTGAGGTACTAAGGAAAAGAGAAGAACTTTGGAGACGAGGATGACTTTGGAGATGAAGATGAAATCTAAAATATTTGACTTTGAAAATATTGCATTAGAATTGCTAAGAGAACGCCACAATTTGCAATAGAAATTGTGTTGTAATACAATCAGAAAAGAAGAGCCAGAGGAATATAGACAGGAAGAGATTCATGTTGACTAATTGGTCAAGAAGGTGCTAAAAGATTACATCAGTTGCCAGAGAATAAAGAAAATATCTGCATACAAAATGGAATTAAAAGTCATTTCAAGTACTTTTGAGCTCAAATGTGTTGTATGTCATTTTGTTGGACATTTAG
>RJWT010026242.1:0-15897 GCA_004365215.1 Cuniculus paca | reverse complement strand
GAGAGAGAGAGAGGGAAAGACCCAAAGATGTAACAAGATGCGTGGGCCACCCTGTACAGTGCTTGCAGAAGTATAAATTTGATCAATACAAAAAGGTTAGAAAAAATATGCCTCTCTTGGAGGGAGAGGGAAAGAAAGGAGAGGAGAAGGACTAGCAGACGTTGCAGGATTCCAAGGGTGGGCGGCAAGTCCCGAGCATAGATATTGCAGGAAAATGGGAACAGCTCAAATGCCACACTGGTTAATTCTGGCATAATATTAACTTTTTTCTAATAATTTTCTTTTCTTCTTCCATTTTCAAATAGCCAGTGATTGCCTTATGGGTGGGACTGGGCAAAATTCAGAAGTAAGCCTCTCGGGCATAAGGTGTTGGATCTGTCTCTAAATAGTGCAGGAATTGTGGGTGGGAAAATAGATGGGAAACAATAGCCAGGAGTTGACCGTTATCAGGTACATGAGGGCTCAATGTAATATTCTGTCTAAATTACATATATTTTAAAACGTTTCACAATACAAAGTTTAAAATAATGTATACTTATTCTTACTCAACCATTCCCCTTTTAGGCATTTACCCTACCAACTGAGAATGTGTACAAATACAATTCACTGTAACGTTGTTTCCAAAAGTGAAAAGTTGGAAACCAGCTAAGTGACCAATGACAGGTGCCTGGCTAAATCAGTTGATTCTTCTGCCCAGCCATCCAATGTTGATGCATTTTGATAGGCATCAATGGCATCATTCTCAAATATCAGTAAGTGAAAAATGCAAGTTTAAAAATAAGTGCATTTAAAAAAAATAGAATAGGTGGGTGTGGTAGCACATGGCTGTAATCCCAGCACGCAGGAGGATGAGGCAGGATGGTTGCCTGGAGTTCAAGGTAAGCCTGAATTATACAACAAGACCCTGTCTCAAAAAGTAAAAACAAACAAACTTAAAATGAATTATCACAGAATGTGTTCACAGATAGTAGTTTCCTCCAAGTGGTGGCATGTTAAATTAAAAAAAATTTTTTTTCTGCTCACCTGTATTTTCTAATTTTTCTACAGTGAATATGAGTGCTTATAAAACATAAAAAGATATATTGAATGTTTAAATAAGTGAACGTGGAAACTGGGTAAAGGAGAGAAAGAATAAAAATAAGATAAAGCCAAGGTTAGCACAGAGACTCGTGCATGGTAACGTTCTGGTACCAGCTGCAGCTGGCCCAAATGGGCCTGGGGATCTGGCAGGTCAGCACCTACTGGCAGGTCCTCCTCAGGGTCTCAGGGTACGCACCCCACCCACTTGCTCTGGCTGGTGGCAGCAATGTAATTAGGGCTGTCGTTCTCGATTACTTCACCACGAACGGAGCCTGTTGTGAACAGCCAGGCGCAAGTCTGATAATCAAAGGCCGGATGGCTCTCCTAATTTTACGACTCACTGGAGAGATGAAAGCAGTAACATTTCAGACCTGAGCGTACAGCAGACAGAGGTCATTGTCAGGACATGACCTTCTACTGGTGACCTTGCACTGAAGAAAAGTGAGTAATTGAAGCCACAGGAACCCGGACAGGCACTGCCTGTGCAACCCCTGGCCATAGTGGTCCATCTTTGGAGTGAGGTGGGTAGCTGGGCTGAAGATGATGTCCAAAGCTGTCTGCAGAAGGGATGGAAACACAGCCCTGCCTCTCTCCCCAAGCCTAACGTGGCTTTCTGTTCTGAGCTTCCAAGACACGAGCCCCCGGGGACCCAGGCGTGAAGCCCAATGAATCGCTAAACGTGTTCCCTGCACCATCCAGCACCCGCCCGGCATGCACTTGGCCACCTGGATTACAAGCATGGAGAAGGAACAGAAATGACTGCCGCATGTGACAGATGCAGTCTTTAAGAGGAAACATTAGGGAAGGACACACAGGCCCAAGCCATATTCCAAAGGCCACGAAACACTGCGGCAAAGCTGCAAACTTGAGAGTCCTGTGATGATAGCCAGACTCCCTGCTTCGACCCTGCCTGGGCACAGCATAAGTGGGAAGATGGCTCGGGCTGGCGGTGGGGTACCAGGTGCCATTCTGGGCCCAATCCAGTGGGAGGGTGCTCAAAACAAGAAGGCTACTCCCAATGTGTCCTGCCTGAAGTTGAGATTTCTGCCCTCTTTGGTACCAGGGATCATGAAGCACCACCCAGGGCCGTGGTCTTGTGCCACGTGTGACGTGTATGGGAGACGTGCTGCAGGAGCAAGTCACACCTCTCTCATGTTCCAACAGACAGATCTCCACGCTTAACCTTGTCAGGGTCTCCGCAGCTCTGGGTTTCCCACTGCTGAACGTTAGGGTACCAGCAACACTGAGCACCAGGGTAGAACAGAATTGCTGCCTTCTCAGAGTCCCAGAACCTGAGGGCAAGGGAAACTGCAGGAAATCTTTTAATGCTTCCACTCCCCGGAGCATGAGTCCAGCTTGAGCTTCCTGGTGGACGGTGATGTCATCCTCTTCGCTTTGAAAAAGTGCTGTTTAATTGCTTTCTACTTGAGGGCAACTTTAACCAACCAAAGCTGTGGGGATTACAGAGATAAATAAAATCCTATCTTGGTCCTCAGAGGAATTTTACTGTCCAGGGAAGAACAAGGCAGCACCAAACAAAAGCAGGAAGCTTTTAAGAATGAACGAAGGCTTGGGGCTGGGGAGCGGGGGCTGGGCCAGACCCTGGCTTGGAGAGTCCCAGCCGCCCTGGAGGACACGGACTGTGCTGCTTAGTGTGACTCTGGGGGCTCCAGGCTGTTACCAAGGCAGGAGCTGCCATCTTGCTGTAAAAGCCTCTGAACACAGGGGACACACTGCCTTTCTGGGTTGCTCCTGAGGCTGTCAGACCACGAAGAAGCTTGACTTCCTTGGTCTCAGCTGTCCCATGAGTGGCCTCTGCTACGCACTTCCCCTCCCCCCCCCCACGGAACTGGCCCTCTGGGCTGGGCAGACAGGATGGGTCACTCTGCGTGGAAGCGGACATGCGTCACTCTGGGTGGTGGGGTGCAGCAGATACCGTGTGTCTCGGAGAGACCGTGTGAGAGAGCAGATGCTGCTGCTCCGAGCTGTGCTGTGTTGAACTGTGGCTCCACCCCCAGAGTTATAAACTCTATGAATTTTTGTCGTGTTGAACTATGCTGAATGCTACATGGTATTCCCACCCTAAAATTTTAATTCCTATTTTAAATCCCTATGACTTTCGAATCTCCAGTATCTCCAAATGTGACCTGACTTGGAAATAAGCTGAGCAGATGCAATTAGTAAAGATGTGGGTATGAAGGTGGGGCGGAATCCGTGTGGCTGGTGTCCTTTTTATTAAAAGTAGGAAATTTGGACACAGAGATGCGCACACAAGGGAAGCATCCTGTAAGGACGGGAGAGACCTGTAAACCAAGGAACCCGAGATGTGCCAGCAGAGCACCAGAGTTAGGAGCGGATGCACTCAGAAGAAGCCACGGCGATGCTGTCCTAATCTGGGACTTCTGGCCTCCGGAAGTGTGAGACAAAACATTTCTGTTCTCGCAGGTACAATAAATACCCCATTTGTAGCACTTCGTTATAGTAGCTCTGGCAAATGAATATGTAAATATTCAGCTCATGTCTTCATTCAGCCAAGGCATAGTGTCCTGGTAGTGGGCTGGAAGCTGGGAAGACAGTAGCATATGACTGCCTCCAAATAGCCATTCTTTTATTTCTTAGTGTCAGAACAAGTGTCCACTGGGCACACGTGTACCCAGAACAAAGATTCCATTTCCCAGCTTCCCCAGCAGCCAGGTACGGGCACCTGACTAATTTCAGGCCCATAGGAGGGAGGCAAGAGGCTGTGCAATTCCAAGGAGCATCCCCAGGAGAGGAGACAGCACTTCTTCCCTGCCCTCCTCCCACTGTTGTCCCTGGTCTTCTGCTCTCTGTCACCGTGGGGGCACAAAGGAATCTGATGCTGAGCACTCACTATACCAGCCCTAAACTGCCCACCACGGGGACTTTTGCAGGGCAGAAATAACTCCTATCCTGTTCGTAATACTATTATTTAGGACCTCTGGTATGAGCAGAATTTAGTCCTAACTGACAAGATAGACATGCATTTATAAATTTCATGGGCTTATATTTTAGTATGGAGAAGATAGCTTCTAAAGATGCATAATCACAAATACGTGGAGGATCACACAAAGGGATGGGAAGTTGCAAGCAGATAGTGATCTGGTCCCAGGGGCCTGAGAAGCCCCTCAGGGAACTACATCTGAGTTGAGCCTGAAAGCAGGGTAAAGAGCCTGCCAGCACAAGGCCTGCAGGAAGGGCTGGTGCAGGAAGCAGTGGGAGGGGAGGTCAGATCGCCAAGATGGGCAGGGCCCAGAGAGAGGCGCACTGTTCAACTGAGCCCTGCGGGCGCACACATTTGCTGCACTGCAAAAATAACATAAAACATAGTAACTGGCTTGGGCTGATTTAATTAGTAGAAAAGACCAAAGAACAGATGATTAGTGGTTGCTGGGATTGCTTAATCTGTATGCAAGTTAACAGTGGGAATTCTCTTCCATTCAACTTTCTGGATCATGGATGACCCAGGGAGTTGGGAACTACTGCTCGGCTAAATGTGTCCAATCTCAGTAAAACAAAGCTTAATAGTTAAATCCACAAATATTCACTAAAACCTGCTGCGTGAGAGGTATTTATGCCAGGGATTCTGGCAGACATTTAAAATACTTGGGATAGGGTCACAGACTTCAGCTCGCCTGCAATCTAGTAAGAATAAGGACAAAAATTCAGTAAAGGTACCAATATAAAAATTAAAGAACAATAGAATAACAAACTGTGGCCATAAAGAATTTGATGTTAAGTGAGTGGTACAACTAGGAGGGCTCATCATGAGTCCATAATGGGGACTAGGGAGGGGGGCTTACTAATAATGATGGGAGGGGGTGTCTGGAGCTACACCTTGAAGAAAGGCAGGATGTCCGTGGATAGGGAGGGAAAAACGCTGGAGACCAAAGCCACAAGCCAGCCAGGCAGAGACCAGTGTGAGGCTGGGCAGACGTCAATCATTACCATCAGCGTCCCACACAATCCGCATGCACAATTCAACCAACACAGGATTAAAAACTATATATATTTTTAGAAAGTGTCTGCACTCAACAAGTAGGCTTTTTCCTTGCCATTGTTCCCTAAACAACGTGGTGTAATAACTACCTATATAGCATTTACACTGTACCAGTGCATCTTTAAGGTGCAACATCACAGGGACACACATCCAGGGACCCAACCAGTAACTCAGAAATGCTGCGGTGCTCACGGGTCCACCCTCTGTTTCCTAGGGGAGCAGGAGGCCGAAGGTTGTTTGAAGGCTGAGGTAGTCCTTCTGGCAGGAACTTGGGATCCAGAGTACCCTGACTGCTGCCCGCTGAGAACCTGGGGACTGTCCTCACTCTGAGGCTCTGTGGCAGCAGAGGGTCTGGACAAAAAAGGAATCCTGAAGGCCATCTTTCTATCTTCATGCTTTTGGCACCCGATGATTCCCTTTGTCTCTGAGAGCAAACACACCCTCTTGTTTCTGCTGGGGAGTGGTGTCTACTGCTTCACTTTGCAATGTCCGTTCCCTGTCCTTCCCATAACTAAGCTCATTGGGTGGGAGGGAGACCCTTCCTTCGCAGCTGTGTAGGTGTGCAGCCCCCCAGTCTGGTTGAGAGGTTTTCCTAAAGATCTAAATTCTAAGTGAAGCTAGAACTTTCTATATCGTGATAGAGCCAAAACAAATTTTTTGATTTTTCTGAGTCAAATAGAAACAGATCTTGGCATTTAAAGAGTACTAATCACTAAGTGATTTCTACCTCTTCACATCTTTTACTTATCCTGTTTTTTTTCATCCTGTTCTTCTTTAAGTGGTTTCCCCTCTCCACAAACACACGCTGACTACATGAGACTTTAAGACCGACATACTTCTGCGTCAAAGATTCTATTATTCTTTAACTAGATGTAAGCCTAATTTAAAATCTAAACATCTTCTAATTACGAAGTTACCTGGGGGTTAGTTCTTTAACTAATTAATGATGTCTGTAATACTCAGTTATAGCAACAGAAATTGGACCAAGACACTACCCACCTCTGAGATTTTATTTTTTGCTTTGGCTAATTTGGGATGAATTTCTGTCACTTGCAATGGAAAAAAGTCCTATTTTATTTTATTTTTTTCCCTGTTCCCAGCCGAGATGCTATTATAAGAAAGAGGCTCAGGAAATGCTGCACGCTCACAGCCGGACACCGAAGTGCTATGCTGCTGACGGCGGTGCCGTTGGCAAAGTTGGATAGATGTTTTTCAAGAAGAAAAACTGCGAGGGTAGATTATCTTTTTCTTAAAAATCTTTGTATACTGGTAACTATCTACACGTGAGATGTGTTTTCCAAAAATGTTGCCTCTAAGTGAAATTCAGGTTGAGGAGATGGAGACTGGGATTTGCTTTAGTCGTGTTAACTTCCAAACTCCGTTCAAGCAGAAACCGATTTTCGGCTTTATTCAATCAGACCATGATTATTACTTTTCCCCTCCCACAGAGTTTTGAACTGTCAGTTTACCCTTTAATTGAACTTATTCCTTAAATGCAAAAACAGCTGGACCGATTCAGCATTCTTTCCTACTGCTAGTGCTCATGCACAGCGTATGTCACAGTCTGACAGCCACTCTGAGGGGCTCCTTCTACAAAATGTGACTGAAACAGACCCATCACATAGTGATCTGTATGGGCTCTTTCCTGATTTTTAAATATTGTCCTTATTATTTATAGGCCTGTTGGGTTTTAAGAAATACAGAAACACCTAGAAATATTTCTACTTCGAATAAGAGAAACTCATGTTTGTTTGACATTGTGAGATTTGTTTCCACTGCCAGGAAAGGGGTGTGTGTGTGTGTGTGTGTGTGTGTGTGTGTGTGTGTCAACTATGAGAAATGGTAACTGTAAAGAATCTGCTTAGCAAATCACTGGACAGTCCAAACACTATGCTATGAACAACTGAGTCCTAACTAGGGGGTAGTAAGTGGACTATTTCTATTTAAATAACAAAATGCTTGCCTGTTGACTATTTAGATGGCTCTTTTCCACAAACACTATTTTTGGTTTTGAAACTATATTTTGAAAAATTATAAAAACAGTGCAAGAGAAAGCAAATAAACACCGTTAGTCATAGCACTTCAGCTTAGCCAATAAAAGCATTTCGGCCCATTTCACATGTATAATCTTTCCTAGGTTATTTTAATCCTGACATATGTATTAATTTGTATTCTGCAATTTTTCTCCCCACAGTAGATCAGAAAGATTTGGGGAATGTGGTGAATTAACTAACGGTCAATTTGTTATACCCAGCTGAACTGAGTCAGCATGGTGCTGGGTGCAGAAGGCCCACCTGAGGACTGTTGCCAACAGCATAAAAAGGAGATATGGAGGGGAAGATGGTGCTGCTGTTGGTTCTTCTGGAGAAGCTTGTCACACTGGCTTTCCTGATATAAACTCGGTTGTTCTCATTGCTGGAGGAGCTCAGGTCCTCGCTTTCATTGAGGATGGCTGCGGTTCACTTCAGGAGAGCTCTGGTCCTTACACTGGCTATTGCTTCCTGGCTCTAGAGCAGATCCCACAGCCTGCTGGCACAGATCCTTCATCCCACTGGTGCAGACTTTCTAGCTTCCACCACTGACCTTTGGGCCTCCCCAGTGCAGATCCTTGATGCAGCCTTGCATAAGACATTTTGTGGGCTCAGACTTCCAGCTGGACTCATGGGTGACATTGCCATGGGCCCTAGGTCTTCAGCTGGACTCATGCAGGACGCTACTGTGGAATCCAGGACCTCAGCTGGATTCTTTGGGTCTCTAGTGCACGGACAGATCTCTTGTACTCCTCTACATTTGACTTTTTGGGTTATAAAATAATCCTATAAATTATGTGTCTTGTATTAAATCTATTCCCCTGTAAACTCTGAGTACAAGAGGACACCATTTTATAGTTTTTACAATAATTATTTAAATGACTGCAAAATATTCCTTTGGGCGGATATGTAATATTCTTTAAAGATTATTTCTCTTCTGCTGGATATTAAATTGTTACTATCATTATCTTGCTATTATAAAAATTCCCTTGATGATATCTTTGTACAGATGAATATTTTTGTGATTAAGATTATTACTTTAGAAGGGTTTTCTCAAAGTGGAATTAGTGAGCTAAAAGGTATAAACCATTTTTATAGCTCAACACATATTGCCAAATTCATTTCAAGGGTTACATAGATGTATACTCCCACTGGCAATAGATAAGAAAAGCACTGAGCTGTTATAATCCATGCTCCAACCAGATATTGGAGAAAAAAAGATTTAGAAAAATAAAATCTTCCTCACTCCACTAAACAAAGCTATCAGTAGCCCCCTATGTTCAAAGAAGTTACATAGAATTTTGAATTTTTAATGCCCACATTTTGAAACACATTCAGGAGAGAATAGTCTTGCAAATTTTTTTGGTAGATCAGGAGACTTATTAAAGTTATTTTAAAAAATAAAACCTGTTGGGCTGGGGATATGGCTCAGCGGCACAGCACCTGTCCGGCAAGCGTGAGGTCCTCAATTTGATTCCCAGTACCAATAAACTAAACTAATAAAATAAAATAAAACTTGTCAAAAGGGAGGGCTGAGGGGAGAAGAAACCACAAACAACAAAATTTGCCTTGTTCAATTCTCTTGGATGATGATGACTAGGATTTGTTGTTGTTTGTTTGGCTTGGTAGGAGTAGCCTGCACCTTTGATTTTTTTGTTTTGTTTTGTTTTTTTGTTTTGTATTGGGAATCAAACTCAGGGCCTCATGCTTGCCGTGCAGGTGCTATGCAGCTGAGCTATATCTCTGACCCTAATCTTTGTCAAAAAAAAAAAAAAAAAGGAAAACAGTACAAGCTTTCAATGCAAAATTTTCTGTTTTTCTCTCAGTGATATCTAGGAAAAAATTTTTTTCCTGTGATGAAAAAGGCCTCCTTTACTTAGAGTACAATACTGTACATCCTCTGGCATTGCCAAACATACACACATAAATACTCTGTATCTTTTCCGAGGACCAGACAATATGCTGATCCATGAGCTGGATATGGTGGCGCACACCTGCAATCCCAGCACTTGGGAGGCTGAGGCAAGAGGATCGTTGCAAGTTCGAGACCAGCCCGGGCTCAAAGTGAGCTCAAGGCCACCCTGAACAGCATAGCAAGACCCTGTCTCAAAAAGTCAAAAAGAGAAAGAAAAATGATCCATTATCAACCATTCTTTTCAACAGTAACTGAAACAGCTCATAGTAAACAGCTCTACATTGGGAGAGCTACCTGTGCTTTCAGGACAGAATATAATCCACCAATCGAATCTCTGACACAAAACAAGAAGTCTGCAAAGAGTGGCTCCTCCACACTGAGAGGACACTGGGCACACACTAGAGGATTTTCAAGTTCAAAGTTAAGGTAAACGTTAAACTCATTATTAAAACGGACAGACTAATCTATTGCACCAGCCTACACTTATGAGTTAGTTTTTAGAAGAGATTGTAATACATAGCTGATTAACCAACTTCCATGGGCTCCTCCCACAGATGACAGGAAGAAAGGAGGAGAGATGGCACTCATTTGCATCTTTTATAATTGGCCCTGTTCTCATATGGGATCCAAGGAGCATGGTGCATATCTGTAGCCCTGTGCTATATTGCACCAGATCTACAGCTCAGATTTCTGACGATTGCAGGTTTCGCGTGCACTGCCAAGGAGGTGGCCTGCCATGAGTCAACAGGGCTCCAGTGACACCATGACCCTCCCGTGCAACCAAATACAAAACATACTTCAGAAGAATGAGAGTTAGGCTTTTCAAAAATCAAAATGAAAAATGAAAAGGAAATTAAAGTGAACAACATGTCTATAGAGCAAATTTTTTTAAGTGGTAGAAGAAATAAAAAATAAAAAATACATGGATTTCATTCATTCATTCAGCACATCTTTTGATATAAACACCTGGGTATTGATGAATAAGTTCAGGCACAGTCCCTCTGTCACGAGATTTAGTCCAGAAAGTGATGACAAACTACCTAATCTGATGGCATAAACTTTTTATATTTAACTTCCTATATAAAAAAAATAAAAGACAAAATCCTTAAAAACTCCAGCAAATATAAATGTTAATATCCCTTTACTATAGAGTTTATTCAAACCGACCACAGTAACAGAAGAATACTAACATTCCACCTAATAAGCAAAGACTGTGACCAGGAAGTACATAGAAAGGTCTCAGGTAACTGGTTAGCAACTAGAATGCAGACTTCCTGCTCAAACATGTTAAGTTACGATAATGAGATACTTTTTTTGTTTATTATCAAACTAATAATACCTTCTTAAAATATCAGGAAATAAGAATTACACAGATTTAGAGAAGTTATACTCTATTCATTGCTGATGCAATACGTATCAAGGACTTAAATACAACTTCTATCTAGTAAGTGCTATTTGTGACAATGTATATAATCTAGAAAAGATTTCATGAGCTGAGCCTTAGCAAAGCATTGGTTTTTTTCATTTCAGTACTGAGTACTAATGTTCCTGCAAAACAAAATTTTGTATATAAGCAAAAGTTGTTATAACACAAAAGAACTCTCCAGTGAACTGACCATTTTTATCCTACTCAAATATCTCTCCCTGCTTAACCCTGCATCCAGCATTTCAGGTTTGGGTCTATGTCAGTTTTCCTCCTTCATGTTAAAAGGATTGCCCAACAGTAGATTGCAAATAAAGTACAAATTCACCTCAAAGGGAAAATGCAAATTTAACCCCAAAATGCAGATTGTTGTGAGGTTGATGAAAGTGATGGTACCTAAATCACAGAAGCCTTTGATTGACCAATGAGACCCTAGCAAAGATTTGTTGACAATCAAGAGAAGACATACAAGGATTGTGATGCTACAGTCACTTAAACTGAGTATGGTGCTTACACCTGTAATCCCAGCACTTTGCGAGGCTGAGGCAGGGGGAACTCACAAGTTCAAGGCCCACTTGGGGCAATTTAGCAACCTGGCAAGACGCTGACTGAAAAAAAAAAATCTTAAAAGGTTCTGGATTCGATAATAAATAAAAAAAATTAAAATGTTAACAGATGCCCTCAAGAAAACCAATACAACTTCAAATTTTTTTTCTAAAATTCATCCTCAGTGATTTCATTTGAATGTCAAACATAAAATAAAAGATGTCACTATATTATCATGTTGTCAGAAGAATACTAAAATCAACACAATTTCTTTTTCTAATCTGAGAGTTTTATATCATTGCAGCTATGAGATATAGTCATAATTTTTAGTTTAACTTTTTACAGTAAAATCTAAATCAAACTTTATTGACTACTTTAACATTCTAATCTCATTTATTTTTGTTAGTCGATTTAAGTCGATGATAATGAACATCCCTGTATATGGGATAATTGAAAACAAGATTAATCATGAAAGGAGAATGATAGCTGGGTATGATGGCACTCCAGCTACTCAGGGCAGGGGATGAGGCAAGAAAGTCATAAATTCCAGCCATCTTGGGCAACTTAGCTAGATCCTGTCTCAAATTAAAAACTATAAAGGGCAGGAATGTAGCTCAGGGTTACAGTGCTTGCTTAGCACATGGAAGCCAAGGGTTCAACCTCCCGTACTCACCAAAGGAAATTTTAAAAATAAGAAGAATCCAAGAGAATCATTGAGTAGATTGTGTCACACAATTTGATTATTTACCCATTGAAAATAAAGTTTTTAAAAAGATTTTCAGAGCCAGGCATAATGATGTACACCTGTAATCCCAGCCCTTGGGAGGCTGAAGCAGGAGGATTGTGCTGAGTTCAAGGGCAGCCTGGGCCTTGAAAAAACAATAAAATAAAATATAAAAAGATTTTTAATAACATGAAAGTGAGATATGCTAAGTAAAAAAGAATATAAAAGTATATAGTACTGTGTTCACAGCTATGTTTCTTAAATTGCAGAGAGAAAATTAACATCATTGGTTATCTATGAATAATGAAACTTTTCAATTGTTTCTGTAATTTTCATTCTATTTATTTATTTATTTAGACAGGGTCTTGCTATGTAGTTCAGACTGGCCTTAACTCACTATGTAGCCCAGGATGGCCTCAAACTCACAGCAATACTCCTGCCTCAGCCTCCCTAGTGCTGGGATTAGAGGCGTGTGCCACCATGCCAGGTTTATTCACTTATTTTTTACTGTTTTGTATTTTAAAATATATTTTCCTCAGATTTTAAGACTTTATATTAAGAGAGAAGTACAGTTTAAAAAAGAACTGATAGTCAGGTGTTGTGACATATACCTGTAATCCTTGCTCCTAGGGAGAGTAAGGCAAGAAGATTGAAAACTCAGGGCCAGCCAGCACAGTTTAGCAAGACCCTGACTCAAAGTAAAAAAATAAAAAAGTAGGTTAGGGATGTAGCTTATTGCAAAGGCCTCAGGTTCAATTCCTAGTACAAAAGAAGAGAAAGAAAGGAGGAAGAGGAGAGATGCATGGGGGAGGGAAAGAAGGAAAGAAGGAAGGAAGGAGGGAAGGCAGGAAGACAGGAATGAAGGAAGGAAGACAGAAAGCAAGAGGGGAAGGGCTTCAATGAAAACTTAAAAAACGTCTCACTCCTCTCAAATTTTATTTCCTAAGGCAACCTCTAAGTGTGTAAGACATGGCACACAGAATAGTGAACATAGCATTTCACCAAAACATCAGCTTAGTGATTCGTTCATAAAACTAGCATTCTTAGAAACATCTTTTAAGCTTGTCTTTTTAGAGAATCTCAAACAACTATTTTGAACTGTTCTTCTCACAGTTAGCTTATTACTAAACAGCATGTTCTTATGGTTATTTCCTGTCTTGGTTACTTTTTTTTCGTTGCTGGGACAAAATACCTGATGCCCAAAGTGAAGGAAGGAGAGGTTTATTTAGTTTACAGTTTTTGGAGATTTCAGTCCATAATCAGTTGGCTCCAAGGCAGGCTGGCATGGCGGCTGCAAGCGGCAAACCATGCCAAAGAGGAAAACACGCCCCCATTCCGACCTTACATTGTATGTCGGCTCCACCCCTGGGCGGGTGCAGAACTCACACCGCCAATTCCAGCCCTAGACAACGAGTCAACTACAAATGCTAGATTTAGCTGCTTCCATGACTACATGAGGCTTGGGGGGGCCATCTATACACAAACGGTAACATTTCCTAATTTATGTTTTAGAAATTATCCATTGACTGCTCCTGGAATACACGAGAATATGGTTCTCTCGCTCTACCCATCGCCTGCATCCACTCAGAATATTATTTTAATTCACAATCAATTGTTTACTATTATTTTTTTACAGAGCCAAGTTATATAATATGATTTGTTTTCTTGTACAGCCCTTTGTTTTGCCTGGAGTTAATTAGTCCCTTCATTTTTCATTTGCACATTTTGCTAAATATATTTTTGTTTTTTGTTTTTGTTTGTTTGTTTTTGAGACAGGATCTCTCTATATAGTTGAGGTTGGCCTTGAAAGCACAATCCTCCTACTTTAGCCTCCTAAGTTCTGGAGTTACAGGTGTGTTCCACCATACTCTGTAATGTTTTCTTAATCTTTTCCCTATGACACCTCCATTCTTTGAGTCCTGTTTTCCTCACAGACTCTCCTGGAGTTCTCTACCTTCTCACTGTGGATTGGTTTCTTTCTCAGTCTGCTGCGCAGTGGTCAGTCTGGAACATCTTGTCATTATCCTTCCAGTTGAATCCACTTTCTTCTGGATTCCATGCTTCTCTCTTTCTGGATTTGGTCCCTTGTCTGCTAGATTTTATCATGTGTAACATCTTTTTAAAAGGTACTTGGAAGGTAATTTTTATGTATGTTTGAAATGTTTAAATTTTGTTTTCACAATTGATCGATAGTTTGGCTAAACATAGAATCCTGAATTGAAAAAAAATTTTCCTTTCTCGTCTCTCTGTGGGTACTAATTGTATTTTGGAAAAAGTCTTTCCCTTCTATTTATTGAATTCTGTTTTTGCCAGGTTCCATCTTCTGGTTTTTTTTTTTTTGTTTTTTTTTTTTCATCTCTTGTTCATGATAGAGGTTTTTTCATGCATCTAAGAAAACCATTCAGCCTAGTAGCCATATCTGGGGTATGGCTGAGATAACTGAATGGTAACCCAGTGTTTTTGCTTGGGTACCCTGAGTGTCAGTACATATTTTTCTTTCCTGCAGGCTCACTGAACTTTCCAAGAGACAAACTTCACCAGTCTTTCCACGCTAGCCCAAGGACTTGCACATGCCCAGCAAGCTCTCGAGTGCTGAGCTACACCCCCAGTCCTTTTCACCTTTTGAGACAGGAACATCCACGCTGGCCTTAAATTCTAGGCCCGAGCAATCTTCCTGCTTCAGCCTCCCAAGTAACTGGGACCACAGTCATGTACCAATATATCAGCTCTGCCAGTCTTGCACGAGAGGGTAAATGTTCAGCGGCCAGCTCTGCTTGTGAGAAGAGGGAGGTGGGTCCTCAGGTCATTTTCTGTATGCAGCTTTAATTAATTCCCTGGTTTTGAACCCTAATTCTCATCTTACCTCCCTTCCAAGTCCCCAGTCTGTTTGTAGTTCTACAGAACAAATAGGTGCCAATCAACCATTTGGCTTTGGCCGAATCAGCTTACTGCAGTTATCTGATCCTGCTGGCTCCCTAGGCAGGACAGCCGAATGCCTAGTTCTGAGGCTCACTGTGGACTGGGTCTAAGTCCTGACTCTCCCTCTTACCAACTGTGTGACCTCAGGCAACTTCCATTTCCTGACCTAACAAATTAAGATGATAAGTAAAAATCACCTCACCATGGCGTGGGGATCATGACTATGCAGTCACCTAGCACTATTCCCGGCACCAAGAAATGCTTGGTAAATGGTGGTCAGGGTCATTACCAGGGCTGACTCTCAAGGTTGATTTATGAAGTTTCTTCTAGTCCTAAGCAGCCTTGACAGTCCCATGCCCGCCATGTTAATTTCTGAAACAATTAGACTCAATGATAAAATCAACCAAATGAGTTTCTCAGATGACTGCTGCATGGCACGTTTCAGTGGCCCATGTAAGGATGGATGCATTTATTGCGAGTTCTAGTGATGGGCATTGCTTCGTTGCTATGCTTACCCCAAAATCCACCACGGCCCACAGCAGGGATCAGAAGAGTTTGCTCCCTGCGTTGTACAAGTTTATGGATCACAAACCTGCTCTGGGAATGCGTGTTTAAGGCAGACGTGAGTCACAGCCCTGGGTTAGTTCTTTGCCTTGGAACATTTTCTATGAAAATATTCATTTTTTTTTTAAGAACAGGCTGTTCCAAATCAGTAAATCACTTTGATTTATAAAATTGAACGGATGAGGTTATATCAGAGAAAATGGCAGAGTAAGGACCTTAAAAAACAAAAACAAAAAACAAAACCCAAAACCTTTCCCATAAAAGCAATGAGAACATGGGTAGAAGTATCAGCGTCAGCATCAGCTGGCTTCTGCCGTTTTACACACCAGGCTGCTTGTCTTGCAGGATGCTGGCCTGAACTGAAAGGACAATTTTAATTGAGTAGTCTTCTCTAATGGTAAACAAGAGTATTTCAAAGAAAATACCATGTCACCTAGTGCAGGGGAACCTGGGGTCTCCACTGCTGCCAAGGCCAATGGAACACAGGCGTTTCTCTCTGTCTCTGGTGTAACCTGCTCCTGACACTCACTTCCCACACATGCAGAGGCATAAAGCGCCGGAAGAGATGACAGCCCGCACTGGGAAGCTATGAAGCGGTGCGGAGGAACGACCTGCCTTAGCAGGCTGGAGAAAACAGGAGCCTGAGTGCCTAGGGAGGGCTTGTCCATGAGAAGCAGG
>RJWT010026241.1:0-15878 GCA_004365215.1 Cuniculus paca | reverse complement strand
TTAGAATAAGTGATCAGGGCTTCCAGAAAGGATCCACGGATGGGGAACTCTAATATCTATACTCTCAAATTTTTAGTTGACTCCTGCACACGTGCTGGGCAAAATTGCAAGGAACTCAGTGGAAAGCAACAGCTGGAAACCTGAAAGAGCCAAGGAGAGATGTCAACAGTTGCTTAATACTGCAAAAAGACAGAATTTCAGATCATCGTCCCTTCAACTTAGAAAGGACTGGTAAACAATCGGAGTATTTCGCTGAAACCCTAGAAGGGGCATAGCTTAAGAGTAAGGACCACATCCAAAGGCTAAGGAGTAGGCTTATTGATGTTAACTCTGTTAAGATTCAAATTGAGCTTATAAACATCTGCCCAATTAGCCTAGATTTACTCAAATCTGAAGTGATCTAAGGAACCAACCCCATTTCATTGTTATTTTAGAAGGTCAGTTTTACTTGTACTGCTCTTTGCAATACTCATATTGCTAATGAATAATTCTCAAAGCAAAAGGCTATGGACTTGTTTAAAAATTCAGATCAACTGAATTGTGATTCTTAGATTCCCAGTGTTTTCTGCATACACACTATTTAGTCTTTCACCCCTTCCATGAGTAAATACTTTATGGCAGTTGATATACCCAAAGCCTTTAGTAATCAGTTCAGTTATGGAGAATGGACGCTTGTTTCATGCGAAAAAATCACGGGACTCAAGGGCTTTCGGAGCACCCTAATATTTTTCTTTCCTAAAATTTATTTTTGTTGGAGTCAGCATCAGCATGGACTTTGGGGAGGGACAACTAGACCTGTCCCGCCTGAAACAGCCCCATGCACCGGCTGCTGCCTGGACTGGGACCTCCAGAGCCAGACCTCTCCCCATGGGCCCCCGCTGGCAGGGGGACAGTTAGATCCCAGCTCCTTCAGGCTCATGGGCTGGCAAACAAAAGTGTCAACCCCCTCCCCCAAGCGACTGGCAGATCCAGAGAAGCACAGGCTCTGATGATAGCTATAAAGTGAAATGCAATTGAAAGCCTGTGGTGCATTGGTGTTTCACTGACCTTGCAGGCCTAGGGCCAGTGGTCTGATCATCTGTTCAGAGGATAGGGGTACACAGCACAGCATCTAGGAGGGGGGTCTCCTTCTGAGGGTGGTAGCCATTGTTGATTCCCTATAGTCTCACTCCAAAGTCCTACATTGTTTATTGTTTTGTTGGGTTTGGTTTTATCCTCTTTTGCTTTGTTTGATTGCTATACCCAGTGACATGAGCAGCTATTTCAATGATAGTAAGATATATACGGCAGCCATTTTGAATTTACTGTTGTCTCATTTTGTAGTCTTTTATTGTATCCATTGTTTTTTTTTACTGTTTCTGTTCTATTTTGTTCTGTTTGATTTTTACTGTATCTGAAATTATCTGCAGCTATTTTGAACACAACAAAAGGCATTATGGTAACTATTGTTGATTTTGTAATGTTGTGAAGTCCTGTCACTTACTCTGGTTTGTTCTGATTGGTTTTAGTCTGCTTTATTTTCCTTTGTTATATCCTCTTTAAAATAAAAAAGTTTTAAAATTTATTTTTGTTTAATACATGTCTGCAGTATATAATGTTTACATTCGTCTTAGGGAGTTGCACTCATGTACCTAACATATCTGAATTCTTTCTATACCCCTTTCCTTCCCTTCTCTCCTCCCTGTCTCTATATCCCTTCACATGTTTTCATTTCATTTCTTTTTGATTCATGTTTGTGACACAGTGATTACACAGTGGTTACTCCTTGTGAGTAACCAGTAGATACACACAACACACTCCAGTCTTTCCATGTTCCCCTCTCCTCTTGTCAACCTCTATCCCTCTGTTCCCTTCCCATCTGCAAAAGATCTGTCTTCCTGTTTCCCCCATCTATCTCTCATTTTCTCTTTTTTATACTTTGGATTTCTTGTATGAGAGAAACCATATGGTATTTAAGCTTATATGTCAGATTTATTTCAATTAACACTATGATTTCAAGTTGCATCCATTTTCCTAAAATGATTCAAATTTATCCTTCTTTATAGCCAAGAACTATTCCATTATGTAAAGATACCACATTTTCTTTATCCATCTGTCAGTGGACATATATACAACTTCCAAGATTTAGCTACTAGGAATTATGCTATTACAAACATTGGTATGCATGTACTGTTATAATATGATCAATAATCCTTATGGAAAATGCATAGAAGGGGAATAACTGGGTCAAATGGGATTTCTATTTTCAGTTTTTTGAGGAATAGCCATACTGATTTTCATAGTGGTTGTACTACTTTACAGTCCCATCAGCAATGTAGAAGGTTTCTTTTTTCACTACACCCTTGCCAGCATTTGCTGCTATTTGATTTTTTGATGATTGCCATTCTATCTGGAGTAAGAGGGAACTTCAGTATTGTTTTAACTTGCATTTCTCTAATGGCCAGCAATATTCAACATTTTTTCATATATTTATTGGACATTTGTGTTTCTGCATCTGAAACATGTCTATTCATTTCAGGTGCCAATATTTTTATTGGGTCTTTTATTATGGGGGATATAGCTTTTTGAGTTCTTTATATATTCTAGATATTAATACTCTATCTGAGATATTACTGGCAAAAATTATTACCATTCTGCAGATAGTCTTTTTACTCTTATTATTTCCTTTGTTGTATAGAAAGTTTTTAATTTAATATAGTCTCATTTATTGATTTTTGCTGCTATTTCTTGTGCAAGTGGAGTTCTATTCAGAAAGCCCTTCCTACATTTTAACAGTTTTACCAATTTTTTTTTTTTTGGTACTGGGGGTTGAACTCATGACCTCACACTTGCCATGCAGGCGCTTACAACATGGAGCTAGATTCCCAGCCCTTGCCTTTTTGAGACAGGGTCTCGATATGCTGTTCTGGCTGGCCTTGAGCTCACTTTGTAGCCCAGGCTGGTCTGGAACTCATAATGATTCTCCTGCCTCAGCCTCCTGAGTGCTAGGATTACAGAATGCACCACCTCACCCAGAGAGTTTTACCTATGTTATCTCCCAGGAGGTTGTGTTTTTATTTTAATGTTCAGATCTTTGATCTATTTTGATTTCAGTTTAGTACAGGGCGAGAGACGTGGGTCCAGCTTCAAGCTTCTGCATGTATATTGCCAGCTTTCGTGGCACCATTTGCTAAAGAGGCTGTCTTTCCTCCAGTGTATGTGTTCAGGACCTTTGCCAAAGATCACATGGCTGAGTATGTCTGGGGTTGTTTCTGCACCCTCTATTCTGTTCCACCCATCCACATATGTGTTTTTTTGTCAGTACTGTATTATTTGTATCACTGTGGGTTTGTAGTATAACTTGAGTCCAGGATTGTGATGCCTCCTGCTTTGCTCTTGTTACTGAGAATTGCTTTTGCTAATCTAGGTCTCTTCTGGTTCCATATGAATTTTAGGATTGCTTTCTCCAGTTCTGTGAGGGTGTTATTGGTATTTGGATTGGGATTGAATTAAATCTGTAGAGCAGTTTTTGGAAGTATGGTCATTTTGACAATCCAGGAACAAGGGATAGCTTTCCATTTTCTGATAATCTCTTTGATCTTCTTTTTTGGAGTTCTATAGCTTTTGCTGAAGAATTCTTTCACTTCCTTAGGTTAATTCCTAAGTATTTTTTATGCTATTGTAAATGATATTTTCTAATTTCTTTCTCAGTGAGTTATTATTAGTGTACAGCATGGCTGTTGATTTTGTATCCTGCTGCATTATAGAATTTATTACTTTAGAAGACTTTCAGTGCAGTTTTTGAGTCTTCCATACAAATGATCATGTTACTTGCCATTAATGATTTGATTTTCCTCTCCTATATTCATTCTTTTTAGCTCTTTTCCCTGGCTAATGTTTCAAGTACTACACTGACCAAGAGTAGTGATAGTGGACATCATTGTCTTGTTCCTGGTTTTAGAGGGCAAGCTTTCAGCTTCTCCCCATTAACAGTATGTTGGTCCTTGGTTTGTCATAAATAGTTTTTATCAGATTGAGGTATAGTCCTTAAATATCTATTTTTTTCAGGGGTTGTAACATGAGTGGAGCCTGGGATATAGCTCAGTGGCACAAGTGCAAAGTCATGAGTTTGATCCCCAGTACTTCCCCACCAAAAAAAAGAGAGAAGTATCTCCTGTTTAACATGAATGGATGTTGGACTTTGTCAAATGCTTTATTTTTTTTTTGCATCTATTAATATGGTCATGTGGTTTTTGTTCTTGCTTCTGTTTATGTAGAGAATTACATTTATTAATTTGCATATGTTGAACTATCTTTGCACCCTTGACATAAAATCTGCTTGAGTCATGATGTTGAGATGTTTGCATTTACGTTCATTAAAGAGACTGGGCTGGTTTTTTCTTTCGTAGTTGGGTCTTGGTCTGGTTTGGGGATCAGATTGATGCAGGCCTCCAGGAATCAATCTGGAAATGCTCCTTCCCTGTGCATTTCATTATAGTTTGAGGCATATTTGTTCTTTGTTTGTTTTGTTATTTTAAAGAGAAAAAAAAGAAATAAAAATAAAACAGTTTCAAAACAGGCTAATAGGAGAGTAACAATAATTAATACATTGCACATTGTTATCTTCGTAGTAGTTACTCAGAGTACAAGATATAGACATGAAATAAAGTCCAAACAATATTAGCACAAACTTTTCTTTTCAATGAACTAAGCAAAACTACTTGTATAACTATCTTAACTACCATATATATATATATATTCCCCTTTTTTTCTTCCTTCCTTTCCCCTTTTCTTCATCACAGTTTGCCTTTCCTTATGAACAGTTTCTTCCCAATTCAGAATATCTATTGTACATTTTGATCTTATTTTCTCGTTCAGCTTCTCACACTAGGGAGACAATATGATGTTTACACATGCAGGTCTGATTTATTTCACTTATGAGTATGGTCTCAAGTTGCATCCATTTACCTATAAAAGTCTCCAGTTTATCCTTCTTTATGACTGAGAATAATGTGAGGTATTTGTGTCAACCTCCTTGAAGAATTCAACAATAAATTGTGGAATTCAACAATAAATTCATAAGGTCCTGGGCTTTTGTTAGTTGGGTTTTTTTTGTTGTTGTTGTTGTTACTGCCTCAATTTCATTGCTTGTTATTCGATTATTCAAAACTTTTATGTACTCTTGGTTTTGTATTGGCAATTAGTATGTGTCTAGGAATCTGTACATTTTTTCAAAATTAGAGTACAGTTTTTCATAGTTACTAATGATTTTCTGGAGGTCAGCAGTGTCTGTTGTGATTTCATCTTTTTCATTCCTAATTGCATTAATGTGAGTCTTTTTTATCTTTCTTTTGGTAAGTTTGGCTAAGGGTTTATCTATTTTGTGTATTCTTTCAATGATCCAGCTCATTGGTTCACTGATTTTTTTTTGTATTTTTTTTTTTAGTCTCGATTTCATTAATGTCTGCTCTTACCTTTATGATTTCCCTTCTTAAAGTAGATTGGGGTTTGGGCTGCTGATGTTTTCTGAGAATCTTGAGGTTCATCATTAGGATATTTATTTGAGCTCAGTCTATTTTCCTAATGTGAATACTGGCTGGAATAAACTTCTCTGCTTTCTTTGTGTCCCTAGGTTCTGGTGTGTTGTATTGGCATTGTTGTTTGATTCTAGAAATTGGTTAATTTCTTCCTTGATTTCTTCCATAACACATTGAGTGTTCAGGAGTGTATTATTAAGTTTTGAGGTGTTGATAAATTTTCTGTGATTTTGGGCTGGGGATTTAGCTCAGTGGCACGAGTGCCTGCCTGGCAAGTGCGAGGTCATGAGTTCGATCTCTGGTACCAAAAAAAAAAAAATTCTGTGACTTCTTTTGTGATTGATTTCTAGTTTCAATACACAAGGAGCTGATAGTATACATGAGATGACTTCAATTCTATTTTATTTATTCAAGTATACTCTGTGGACTAGTGATCTATTTTGGAGAAAATACCATGGTCTGTTGAGAAGAATGTGTATTTGGTTGTAGTAGGATAGAACACTCTGTAGATACCTCATAAATCCATTTGCTTGAGGGTGTGGTTCAGCTCTGATACTCCTTTGTTGATTTATTGTTTAGTTGATCTCTCTCTTTGTGAAAGTAGAGTGTTGAGCTCACCCACCACGATTACATTGGTGTTTATTTGACCTTTTATCTCCAGCAATATTAGTATTATCAAGTTAGGTGCTCGAATATTCAGTTCATATATATTTACAATTGTTGTATTTTCCTGTTGGATCGTTTCTTTAACCAATAGGTAGTACCCTTCTTTGCCTCTTCTGATCCGTCTTCACTTGAAGTTTACTTTGTCTGACAGTAAGATTGCTACTCCTTGCTTTGGGGGGGTCCTACTGAATGAAACATTGTTTTCTTTTTTCTTTTTCTTCTTCTTTTTTTTGCCTGTGAGTTTCTTCTTGGATTAGATGAGTTTCTTGAATACAACAGACTGTTGGACTCTGTTTTCTACTCCAGCCTGCCATTCTGTGCCTTCTAGTTGGAGAGCTGAGTCTATTTACATTCAGAGCTATGACTTAAAGATATTAATTTACTCCTGTCACCACTTTCGATTTGGGTTGGTGTCTCCATTATTTTTCCTTTTTTGTTTAACCACTTGCCTTACTTGATGTATTCATTCATCTGAATTTTTTGGTTTGTTGGCTTGGTTGTTTTTGTCTAGGACATTCTTGAGTCTCTTTTGTAGTGCTAGTTTGGTGTTTATGTATCTCTTATGATGTTTTTTATTTCTCCACTGATTTTGAAAGGCAGTTTTGCAGGATTTATTAGTCTGGGTTGGAAGTTGTTTACTTTTAGAATTTGAAACACCTCACTCAAAGTTTGTGTCTGCTGTAATCCTAATGGGTTTACATCTATATATGATTTTTGCTTTTCTCTGATAGTTTTTAAGATTCTGTCTTTTGTTGGTCATCTGCACAGATGTATCATAGGGAGCTTTTTTCACAGCAGTTATCTGGTTCTCTGTAAGCCTCGCTTACCTGTATATTGAAATCTTTCCTCATACTTGGGTAATTTTCTCGTATAATTTCTGTAAACATATCTTTTATTCCACAAGTGCTGTCTTCTAATTTCTAAGTCCAATTATCCTTTGATTCATCTTCTTAGAGTCATGTAGTCTTTTTTAAAATTTTCCTTATTTTCTCATCATTTTTGAGACTTCTCTGAGTAATTTATCAAAAATTTTCCTGTTTTTGTGTGTATGGGATTAGAGCCTGAAACAGAAGGGTGAGAAAACTGAGACTGCGGATCAGAAGGTTGGACTGCAATAACTCCTTTAGAGAGGAGAGATGAGCAAGGAGAAGTAAATATCAGGAAGCCCTGGGACAAGAATCAAGAAACTAGACAGAGCGAGGATGAGTCTGTCAGAATGTCAGAAAACTGTAGATTCCTGATCACAGTAACAAGTAGGTTCGTGCCAATGATGCCACCGATGATGATAAAGACGGCAAAGTAGATGGCTCCCCCAGTCTCAAGTACTCCTCTTCATTTGGAACACACTTACTTCATCATTCTGCCCACCTTCTGAAGCAGTTCTGGAACTCTTCCTTGGTGTCTTTACAAGGAATTGAACTGAGGCCCTCACACTTGCCAGGCAGGCGCTGTGCTGCTGAGCTATATCCCTGGCCCAGGATAAGCATTTTTAATACATTCAGGACATTGAGACAGTTATGACAGCACAACTAAAGACTCTCACAAAAGAAGACTTTGAGGACTGATTTAGAAAGTGTCACGGTGGTGCCCACCTGTAATCTCAACAGTCTGAGAGTCTAAAGTAGGAAGATTAAAAATTTCAGCCAAGTGGAGAACAAGAAGCCAACAAGAAGCCGAGCCCTCCCTGCAAGTCAGAGCCATGTGAAGGCCACTGAGGGGAGAACGAGCCACCAGCCCTTTCCCATGAGTCAGTGTCATTTGTGGACTGTGGGGGAGGAGAGCGAGAAGCCAACAAGAAGCCAAGCCCTCCCTAGGAGTTGGCACCATGCATGGCCACTGCGGGGAGAACCAGAAACCAGCCCCTTCCAGCGTGCGGGCTGGGAGACAAGAAGAGGCAAGACTCCCCCACCCCCACCCCATAAGAGACCAGATGATCCAGAGAAACACAGGGTGCAGTGATAGCTATTGAAATAAGATACAACTTAACGTTTGCAGTGTTTGTTTGCAGTGTTTAGTGTTTCACTGACTTTGCAGGCCTAAAGTTGGTAGTCTGCAAGCATTAAGTTGTATTTTCCTATTGTTTTGAATGACACTGTAGGGAGAGAATTTCTATTAGTTAGAAAAATGTCAACAGAATCAAACACACATCAGTCAAATATATTTAAACTTTTGTCAGAGATCATCTATTCAGAGGATAACAATATGCAATGTAGTGTCTATAGGGGATCTCCTTCTGAAGGTGGTAGTCATTGTTAATTCCCTATTATCTCAAATCCTGTATCATTTTCATCGTTTTGTTGGGTTGGGTTTTATTCTGTTTTGTCTTTCTTGATTGTTTTATATCTGATGACCTGGGCAGCTATTTCAAAGATAACAAGATGCATTATGGTAGCCATTTACTATTATCTTGTTTTGAAGTCCTGTATTGCATCTATTGTTTTGTTTTGATTGGTTCTATTCTGTTCTGTGTTATTTGATTTTTACAGTGTCTGAAGGTATCAGCAGCTATTTTGGAGACAATAAGAGGTATTATTGTAACCATTGTTGATTTCCTATTGTTTTGAAGTTTTGTGTCACTTACACTGGTTTGTTTTGACTGGTTTTATTTTGCTTAGTTTCATTCTCTTTAAAATAAAAATTACAAAAATTTTTTTCCTTTTTGTCCTTGATTTCAGAAACCTTGTTTTCACATTGGTCAGTTTTACAGTTTGTTAATTCTGTATTTTAGGTTTGGTGTTTCTTTTTGACACCTTTTTGTGAAGTCTATATCTTTAGCAAATTTGTCATTCATATTTAGAACCATTCTGATCAGAGCTTTCATTTTTAAAATTTTTTTTCCCAAATTCACATTATTCATTTTGCATATTGGTTCCATTATTTTAGGGGTCATTTCTTCTTTGAACTCACTAAATTTCTTTACCTCTTCCCTAATCAGTTCATATGGATCTGCTATCTAGTGTTTTCTTTCCTATCAGTGCCCCTTTTATCTGTTTTAGCAGATCTAGGAGTCCCTGGGGGTCTTTTGCTGTCCTATTTCCTCATGGTGTGTGTGTGTGTGTGTGTGTGTGTGTGTGTGTGTGTGTGTTTTGGTGCTGGCAGTTGGGGTCAGATAGAGTGTGTAGAGATTGTCATTGATATGAAGATCTCTTTAGTTAGAATCTGTTTTCCAGTGATTTTTCATCCCTATAAGCTTTTCAGTTTAATTAGGCTGGACTCTGTCACTATGTTGTGGGGAGAGAATTTCTATTGGTTAGAAAAATGTCAACAGAATCAAAATACATCAATCAAATGTATTAAAATGTGTTTATCCTTTTGTCAATACCCTTACAAACTCTATTGGGATGCATGAGATGTAGAAATGCAGCGAGGAAGGGTAAAGGGAAGGGGTATGTCAAAGGGAAGAAAGGAAGACAGGAGATATGTCGATCGGTAAAAAGAAACTATGAAGTTGGACTCTGTTGGAATTACTTTATAGCTGGGCTAAAGGGCTGATATAGAGAGAGCTTAGGAGAGTATTTGTGTAGTTAAGATACATGCAAATATATGGCAGTGAATTTACAGGTTGGGAAGACTGAGATTGCTGGTGCCTGTTAATGTTTGTTGGTAGTTTGGTGCCTCTAAGAGTTGGTGGGGGAGGCTGATGGATAGGAGGAAGACAGGGAGCAGGATGAGCAGGAAATTCTTAAAACTTAAAGTGTTATAATCATCCAGTAGCAATAAAGAAGCACCAAAAGAAAGACAGGAAAGAGAAATGAAAACAGAATACAAAGTAAAACAACAACAAGAACAGAAACAATAATGAAAACTAACCAGAATATCCCAAATCCAACAAATTTGCAAGGTTACAATAACAACTGCCAAAATTATCATAAAGATAAGAATAAAAACCTCCATGCAATTGTTATAGAGGTAGCCAAGTCCACAGTTCTGATCCAGCTGGGCTGTCTTTTCGTGTATTGCCCTGTGTCAGATTTTTGTCTTTCTCCTCCACCTGAGTTACTGCTCTTCTTCAGCATGGAGTGGAAAGCACTCACCTTCACGGTGCTCCTGGATGCCCCCCTCCTTCATTTTTTTCTCATTGTACAAATAAAAGACCTTAGGGATCCAATTATCACATTATGAGCCACCCTCATATAACAGATCATTTTTTACCATATTCTCCTGCTCTGGGACTTCAAAAGTTTCTTTTCGAAATTGACAAAAAAGGGACATAAAGTATCCACAGAAAAGTTATGGTTCCACCTAATTTTTGGTCTACAGAAGTGAAATTCTGTAACTACATAATTTTGGTCATGACCTGTCACAGGCACTCTGTCATCATTCAGAACAAAAACCATTTCACCACATGCAAGGCCTCAAAGCCAGGGATGTAGCTCAGGGGTAGAGCACTTGTCGAGTGTGCAAGAGAATTACAGGAGGAAAACAAAAAAAGAAAAGGCCCAAAGACAACTGAAAGGCTTTTCAGGCTTGCCCTTGAAAGAGCTTATTAAATAAGATTCCAGAACCTCTCACCTCTCACATAGCCTGCAAAGGCAGAAAATGCCTCCACCAACAACTCTGCATTTTGCAAGCCCCTGACTGTGCCAAACTTTCCTTCAGATTGTTCAGGAGAGACAAGGCTGCCTAGGAGGAGTATTATTTGACAGAGGGGTTCAGACCAGAAACTTATCAGGACAAAGCTCTTGGTCTGGTATCTACAGAATACCCTTGTTGCTTGCATCTGAGGATAGCAGGAGCTTACTGGTCCAAGCGTCTGCACTAGACTGAATTGCGCTTACTTCTGTAATAAGTCATTGCATATCTGCTGTGCAATTCCAGATACTTCTAGCCAGCACCAGCTCTGTCAGCTTCCTTACTGATTATCAAATCCTTCTACTGTCTACTTTAAGTTTTAACATCCTCCAGATTTTCATACCACAATTTACTCCATTTTTAGAGAAAGAGGAATCCATAACTGTTTAGTGACATATTGGGGATTAAGAATGTCCTACAAAGCTAAATATTTGCATACACTACTACCTAGACATTAGTACATCTGTCTACCAAAATAAATGGCAGTTTTATTTTTAACAAAGAGTTGTAACGACCTAAATATTCATCAAGTATAGAATGAATAAATAAATTGTGGTATATTTACACAATGGACTGCCATACAACAGTAAAAAATAACAAACTACCAATAATGTAAAACTATATTAATCTCACAGATAAACTTACAAAAGAAATCTAAAAGGAAAGCTCACTGTATGCTTTCACATACATGAAATTCAAGAATAAACAAAACTCACTGATAGTGACAGAAATGAGAACAGTGGTTACTTCTGAAGGGAGAGGGCACACATACTGCCTGGACAACTAACAAAGGCACTTTCTAGGGTGCCAGGTAATGCTCCATTTGGGAGCTGGTCACATAGGCATTATGCACAAATATGCGAAAATTCATTGAGCTCTCCACATGATTAGTACTTTATGGATTATATACTTCAGTAAAAAGTAAAAACCAAATACACAAAAATGCCCAGGTCAAATCTTAGCTAATCTTGACTTAATACTATTTGCAGATGGCTCTTATCTTAAAAATGACAAAGGCACTTCCTGTGCAGAATATGCTGTCACCACTGAACACGCAGCTGTCAAATTTGGTCCACGGCCTAATGTTCAAGCCACCCATGTGAGTGAACTAACTGCTCTGACTTGGTCTTGCACTCTGGTAAAAGAAATGTTAAACATGAAACAAATATTTAGTGATGCATTTGGGATTTGTCGTAGTTTGGATTTGGAAGCCAATCTGAAGTCCCATGTCTGAGTCTTGGCAGCCAGCCTGTGGTGCTATTGGGAGGCGATGGATACTTCTGGAGGTGGGACCTTGCAGAAGGAAGCGAGGCCACTGGGAGAGTGCCCTTAAAGGGGCTATCGAGACCCAGCCCTGTCTCTCTCTCTCTCTCTGCTTCCCTGCCACCATGAGGTAAGTGGCTTTGCTCTACCATGCAACTCCTCAGTGATGTCCTGCCTCACTGCAGGTGCAAAAGTAATGGACCAAGTGACCATGGACTGAAACCTCTGAAACTGTTAGGAAATTAACCTTTCCTCCTTCATGCTGACCTATTCAGGTATTTTGTCACAGCAAAGGCAAGCTAACACAAAATTGTTCATAATCTGGGACACTACAGAAACAAAGCTACCCTAAAGAAAAATGGTATACACTAACGATTTATTAAAAGCTTTTTAATACTGGAAAACACATATCAGTTAAGGCAGACGCTCATAAACAAAATACTACCCAAGAAACCAATGACAGTGCCCTTTCTAATTCATGCTAAACAAGTAACTTTTATTACTTCAATGACAAAAAATTCTACAAATTGACATTTGTATCTAGCAAACCTGAAAGGAAAATTGGCTCAAATTTAGACTCTAATTGGCTCCTAACAATGAATTCCACCCTCTGACAAACAATACTGGCATTTACATGGACATTTTCTTCATAAAGCTGCTAGCAGTCTCCTGGCAGTTGCCCAGAAGTATGACCCATCCAATGGATGTTATTTAAATTGGCTGTGAATTGCTGAATTATGAAAACAAACTAAGTTCCATAGTAAATAAATCATGAGGGGAAACTCAGAATTTAATCAGAAAGTGGTAGAATTCATGTCTCACCTGTAACTAACATAACCCAGGAAATCTGAAAAGGTGAAATTAGATATAAGAACTCAAGACCCCTTGAACATTTACAAATAGATCTTTATACAACTACCCAGTTCTTCAGGCTATGAATATATATTAGTAATAGTCTGGAACTTATCAAGATGGCTAGAATCCATTCTTTGATGAAAGACCACAATGTTATAGAAAATAAACATTGGTAGACAGTATATTCCCAGCACAGGGAATTCCTACTTTCTTATCTAGAAATTGCAGAGTTCATTTCACTGAACAGTCGTACATTGACTCCACAGAATTTTAACACAAAACTTTACTCTCCATTCCGAAAAAAAACAGAGACACCAAAATTAAAACTGTTCTAGTTCAAGGTTGGCAAACTATGACCCCTTGGCCAAATCTGGCCTGTGGTCCATCTTTTCATATGGGTCATGAGCTAAAAAAATGTTTTTCCCATATTTTTATGGACTGTAGAAAAAACCAAGAATATGGAACATATGACAGAGACCATGTGTGACCTTTGAGCCAAGAATATTTTTATTGAGAAAATTTTCTGACTCCTGGTTTAAACTATAAAAAAATCCTTAGCATGCCTCTACTCTTTTGTTACCAGTCCTCATGGCCACCATCACCTCCTCAGAGCTCATAGAGATTTTCTCCCTAGGACGTCGTCATTTACAGAATGTGATTAGGAATTCTATACAACCAGGAACAACTCCACCAACTTTTATCACATGCAGGTCTACCGAAATACTGTCAGAAGCCCATCTACCTTACTGCTTGACCCAATCTGGACGAGCCACCTTTTCAAGGGTACACTGTCCAAGCTTCACGTGACTTCTAGCTCCATGACGGGTCCATCATAAATCAGTAGGTATTAAATTGCCAAGAAGGCCAGGTACTCCTCATCCTGTTTGCGTGCTCCTACGCATGTGTCTTTATGGAACTTCTCACGTAGATACGGTGTCCACCCTTTGAATGTGGTCTTGGGACATGCGACTTGCTTTGGTCAGCAAAGTGTTAACAACGTGCCACAGCAGAGGTTTGAAAACTGCTGCGGACCTCAGCTTGCCTTCCTTTGCAGTGGGGAGCCTCGGAGCAGTTTAGGAGGATAAACTTGGGGCAGCCGGTTGGATAATGGGACACAGATGGCCCAGTAACGTCCCTTGCCCTACCAACAGCCAGCAACCACCAAACCTGCACATGAGGCTGTCACTGGCAATCACCTGTAAACACAGGCAGTCACCAGGCAATATTATGTGGAGCGAAGCAAAGTGATCCCAGCTGAGGCCAGCCCAAACTCCCCATTCAAAGACTGAGCAAATCAATGATGGTTTTAAGCTACCTAGTTTGGGGTGGTTTGTTCTACGGAAAATGTTAACTGATCGAGATCCAAAATGCTTCAGATGTTATTAGAAGTCATGTCATGGCCTCTTGACAACAGGAAAGATTAACATGTCCTCAGGAAGATGAATTTGTAACTCAGACCAATGCAGTTCCACTCTCAGGAGTGACTGCAAGTTGATGCTAACAAAAAGCCTCCAGGAAGTTGACAGATTCAAGCTATGAACAGCTGACTGAGACCTTCAAGTCAAACAACTTCAGCAGTATAAATCCAGCACTTCCAGGAAGACAGCAGAGTGGTAAGCAGCAACAAAGCAACCTTTCCAAGATTAGGAATCCAGGCACTGGAAAATAACAACTTGGGGAAGAAAAGGAAGAGGGAGGTGGATTCCCGGAAGCCAGGAAGGATCGGAAGATAAAACTGGAGCCCACAGAGAAAGTGCAAAGATAAACCACAGTGCAGAAAAAGGAACAAGCAATCTGTACTTTCTCCCCAGCTCCTGGCTTTTGGACGAGTAAGGAAGATTGAATATACAGAGACACAGTGAAAGTGGTAACTCCAGATGACTCCAGAGACAAACACAGCACAGCAGTGGATGCTGTGGGCTACAACAGCTGGTGAGGGGCTCCAGTCCAGCCCACTGCAGTGTCCCTCGGTTGGACACCACTTTAGCGTGGGGCCAACTGAACACCAGACTCAGAGCAGCTGTGGGTTGGCTTCATCCCAGGGCTCCCAGTACTAAAACCCCACAGTGCCTGGGTGAAGGGCAAGCATGGGGTGTCCAGAGTTAGGCAGCCATGGTCAGGCTGGCAACAGACAACCAGTGTGTTAGAAACTAAATGGCTCAGGCCCGAACCCTATCACCAGAGGCCAGAATCAGCCTGAACTTCGGTGAATGTGACAGTACTAGAACAAGCACCATACCCTAATTGTACTGCAGGTTTACTGAGATTATCCAGCACCCCACCCTAATCCTACGGCAGGCTTGCTTGGATTACCCAGCAAAGATCTGGGCTCTGATCTTACTTTCACTGCCTACCAGTGAAAGTAGTGTCACACCCTAAATTGGACACTACCACAAACTGTAGACCCCAGAAAATCACCATATATTTAAATCACAGAGAAATATTTTTGCCATCACATGTGGGCTTTTTGTTGTTGTTGGTGGTGGTTTTTTTTCCCCCTTTGTTTTCATTTTTTTATGAGTATGAACATTGTTTTCACTTTTTTTGTTCTTGTTTTTTGTAGGGAGCCGCCATTATAGAGCGAGAGACACAGCACGCACCACCTCCTTACCCCTCCCCTGTGCTTCCCCTTAAAAGATTACCCCTCCCATGCGCTAGCGACTGCTATGTCCCCTGCTGGGCCAATCCGCAAGGATTGTCAGCAAAATGACCATATATGTACTAGCTCTAAAAACTCCCTCCCCAAATATTATGAAAGCTGTACTCACTTCCTCAATAAACGGAGACTTGATCGGAACCCCTCGACCTGTCTCTCTTTCTCTCTCCTGCCTTGCCTCCCTCATCTCCATGCCCTCCCCTCGAGCACCCGTTCTTTCCTAGAATCTGCAGGCAGGTTCAAGTGGCGCCCGACGTGGGGCTCGAGGTACGAGGGACCACATGAGAGACCGTCCGTAACAAGTTGTTCCTGGCCAGGACGTTCAAAGTTCTTCAGAGAGTCACCGCTCC
>RJWT010026240.1:0-15886 GCA_004365215.1 Cuniculus paca | reverse complement strand
CAACATGGGTGCAGGTCATAGGCCAGGCTACAGAGTCCTCAGAGAGAGAAGGGGCTGCATCCCCTGAGAGAGCAGGAAGATGCCACAGACAGAGGGACACAAAGGTCAGCCTTCACCCAGAAGGTTGGCATCCTCAGCAGCCTCCCTGGTGGCACTGCCTGGGCCAGGAGGCTCCTGCAGGTCCCCTGGCCTGGTGTCAAAAGCCTGAGCTGTAAGAGCCCTGTCCGTGTCACCCTCAGGAGACACACACTCGCCACCCCCACCTCTCTAATGCACACAAAAGGCACTCTGTGGGCCAGTGCAGCCCTAGAGCGTGACATTAGGACAGGTGCTCCCTACGACAGTCAGCACACAGTTGTCAGGGACACACTTTCCCTGGGAACAGGTTGGGCAGGTGTGGAACATCGCCCCACCCTCAGGAACAAAACCCTGTGGACCTTCCCAGAATTGTCACAAGCACACAACCCTTCCTACGTCCATCTCAGGCCTGGGAAGCCTGGCCTCGGGTCGCCTCAGGGTCACCCTGCAAGTAGGCTTCAAGGCCAGGCCTTGGTCGGCCTGGGTGGCCCCTAGCACAGTCCTACTTCATTCACAGCACCTTTTGCTCCTCCTGGGAAGCCCATCCTCCCTGCCCAGGGTCAAGGTCTCATCTCCAAGTCCTTCCCACGTGGTATTCAGTCTGTGGCCAGACCCATCCCTTGGTTTTGTTCAGTTTGGGGTACTAGGGATTGAACCAGGGCTCTTACACTGAGCTACATCCCCAGCCCTTCTTTATCCTGAGACAGGCTCTTACTAAGTTGTGAGGGACTTGAACCTGCGATCCTTCCAGGGTGCCGGGATTACAAGTGTGTGCCACTGTGCCCAGCTCGTCCCTGGGTTTTGAGGCCGTCTGTGCCCCTCCTCCTCCCCGCCGGGTATCCCTCACCTCAGCCTCCTTTTCTGCCCCACCCCCACCCCTAACACCCTCCGGTCTCTCTGCCTACATCCGCCTGGAATTTCCTGAGGAGTTGTCAGTCTGGGCTTCTTCCTCCCCTGTAACCCCAGGACCGTGCTGGTTCCTGGTGCCTGTCTGATGACCACAGGGCGCATGTAGGGCTGTGGCCTTTCTGGAGATTTGCCCAAAGGTTTCAGAATTAATAGTACAGAGTCTGATTCCAAAATAGCATAAATTACGTCCTGGAATCCATTATGTCCTGATCTGTTAGGCAGGAGGAAACGTGGTCTGTAGCAAAATAAAAGACATCCTGGAACCCATTATGGCCTCCAATTGAAGACAAAGGCAGCGAGAAAGGACATTATGGGATCGACGTGCCTAATAAACGACGTGTTGGCATCTCCCTTCCACCGGGACGCGGATTAACAACAGATGTACGACACTAATGTCGATTTGTATGCTAATCTAAAACAACTGCATGGCCTTTGCAGACAGGAATTCTATAAATGCAGCCCCGCTCTCATTCCCCGCAGCTGCTGGTGGCAGAGGCAGGACCGGCTGGTGGGGGCCACTGCAGAGTCGCCTGGGGCAGTGCCGGGACCCCTAGCTTGGGCTCAGACCCACAGTCCCCGCTCTCCTCCATGTCTCAAGGGATCTGTCTTGCAAACCCTAGGGTGCAAAACATGAACAGCTTGCAGCTCTGGAGCGGACAGGAAGCGAGAATCCAGCTGGGTTCCTTCGCAGGGTTGGTGAGGCCAAAGGGTGAAGATGAATCCCAGCACCACCATCTGCCATCAGCACTGGAAGCTGAGTTATCCCCGAGTTAGTTACGTAGCTCCACCCCAGCCCCCCTCTTCCCATGGTCAGTGCCCCACAGAGCAGGCAGCTCCAGGTTGGCAGAACAGAGAGCCTTTCCAAGCCCATCTTCAGGGCCAGGATTCTGGGGACACAGATGAATCAGATGAAGTCCCCAGCATCCTGCCCAAGGCGGCTATGCAAAAAGCAGGCAGGAGTGAGGTTGATGACTGAGGCTGGGACAGAAAAGGAATGACCATGAGGACCACACCCTTCCTGGCATTCTAGCCCTCAAGCCAGTGTCCCAGGGAAGGCACCATAGCCCATGACTCCAGAGACTCAAATTCAAGCTTATCACACAGCATTCATGCCTGACTGGATCGCGTCCCCACTGTGCGGGTGTCTGACTCAGGCAGACAGCTCTATGCAGCTGGCTGGTTCTGTGGCTCCCTGGGCCCTGCTATTATCCCCCAACGGCCCATATGCTAACGCCTGGTCATTGGCCCATGGCCCATTGAGAGTTGGTGGAATCTTTGGAGGTGGAAGGAAGACAGGTGACTGGCTGTGGCCGTTGGGGTGAGATGTCAACTAGCTTGGTTTTGGGGTCCAGCTGGGGGTTGGTGGAGCACACTTCCAGGCCTGTCCGGTGCTGGGGTCTATGTCTTCTGCTATGGCATTCTTCTCCTGCCCTGCCTCCTGGGAGCCATGAACTAAGCAGCTGTGCTCTGCTGTGCCCTTCTGCCATATTTCTGCCTTAGTCAGTCATGGACTGAAACTGTGAGCCAAAATAAACCTCTCCTCTTTTAGGTTCCTAGTGCTGGGTATTTTGTTCCAGTGATGAAAATGCTGACTAATTACACTGGGGATGTTCCATTGAACAAAATAAGGGGACCAAGGACATTTCCCTGCCATCAGAAGGTCAACAGGCTTCTTCTACCACACACTGCTCACCAAGATGTTCTGCCTCACACCAGGCCCAAGGGCAATGAAGTCAAATAACCATGGATCGGAACCTTCAAAACTATGAGCCAAGATCATCAGCCTTTCCTCCTTATAAATTGATCAGCTGAGGTATTTTGTTACAATAATGGAAAGGTGACTAACAGCACCTTGCTGCTCCTAGGGCTCAAACAGGAGAGACAGCATCACCTCTTAACACCAATGTGTCCAGAGCTGCCCTCTGGGCTTCTCTCAACCTCCTCTATATTTGCCGTTCCTCTCTTTTTGGCCCTTTCTATTCCCCTGGTGGCAATACATGACGTGGAGGCAGAAAGTAAGACCTACATTTTGGCTCAGTCCTAACGTGCTCTGTTGTCTCTCTTCAGCTCCTTACTACCTCTGAACCATCATCTCTTCGTCTGTAGCATTGATGAGTTGAAAGAGAATCCGAGACACACATCCATCACCATGTGGACACTTAGAAGGGGCTGATAAAAGTCGATCTCTTTTTTATTCTACCTGTGGCTGAGACAGCTGGAGTCACCAAATACTTCCTTTTCTTCCCTGTATTTTCTTGACACCATAGAGTTGGCCAGAGTCATGTGACTGGTTTGCACGAATAACTTATGAGAAGTTGAGACCATGAAAAGACTGTGTGCAGTTACCCAATATCCCAGGTGTTTCAGATGGTACAGCAGCATGATGGTAGAACTTATATAAGGTGGGAGCCCTAAGGAGCCTTAAGCCTTCCATGTACGTGTGCTGGATATGAAGCATGAGCAAGGCAGGGACTTCCATTGGGTTAACCCCCTGAAATCGTGGAACTCTTTGTTACCAAAATGTGACCTAGTCCATACTGACTGCTACAATATGTGACATGGAGGGGTTATTTTAGGGATGATGCAAGGTCATATATAACAATGTGATCAGTATAATATGTGAATATTAATTTTTTATTTCATTACCTTTCCCCTCAACATCTTCTCAAGATAAATCTGGCACAATGATCACAACTAATATTAGAAGAAATTTAGCTATTTTATTTTTCAAAGGCTTCCAACCAAGCTACATAACAATGTCAAGAAAAAAGCACACGTTATTATAATAGTCATTATTGTTAGTATTTATTGAGCACTTACCATGTGGCTAGACAAGTTATTTAAATCTTTATCCAATCTTGATAACTCTTGTAAAAGGCAATGCTTATGCCACTTTATAAATTAAGAAATTGTGGGCTAGGGATATAGCTAAGTGGAGTGCATGCATGAGGCCCTGGGTTCATTCCCCAACAAGAAAAAGAAAGAAGAAGGAAGGAAGGAGAGAGAGAGAGAGACAGAGAGAGACAGAGAGAGACAGAGAGAGACAGAGAGAGAGAGAGAGAAAGAAAGAAAGAAAGGGAGAGATGGATGAGGGGAGGAACAAGTTGAGGCTCAGGGGGGTTAAGACAATACTTCTGGTTCTGACAGGGTGGTATATAAGATAATGAGAAAAACCTCCTGCTGCAAACCCTTTGAAATGCTGAATGAAATATACCAAACATAGTTTTAAATGCATATATGAGTTCCCAAGAAACAAAGGAGGTGCTCATAAGAACAAAGAGTAAACTGAAGACAAAGATGCTACTATACCAACAGGTGCTATAGCAGACCTTGGGAGTGTGTGTGTGTGTGTGTGTGTGTGTGTGTGTGTATGCTACCATTCTAGAAATCTAGCTGCTTCAGCATGGGGTTTTTACATCCATGGGTTGTGATGATCCAGGAAATGGGAAAAGGTAGACTCCACAAAATGTTTGCTAGAAAACTGCCAGTCAGTCAGCACAGGAAAGGAATAAAACAGATTCTCTCTTTTGCCTGGGTTTAAAAAGAAAATCTCCCTTGATATATCCAAACCTCAGTCATGTACCTTATATGCATGTGAGTTTGAATTAACATTAGAAACACACTAGCATGTATTTAGAAGTTCACAAACCAAGAAGTGAGCATAAAATCAATTCCTGACCAGGGGCACTCTGGAGTGCCTTATAAAACTTTGCAGAAATATGGTTTCATAACACAAGTTACAAGGGATTCCTGTGGGGAAATAAATGGGGACAAAAATAAGCTCACTATAAAAAATTATAAAACAAAAGGAATGAGCTACCATAACAGAGACAGAGAGAGAATAAAACAACCAGGAAGATTAGACAAGAACATAAGAAAATAAAATTCTGCTGGGCATGGTGGCACATGCATGTAACTGTAGCACTCAGGAGGCTGAGGCAGGAGGATTGCCATGAATTTGAGGCCAGTCTCAGCTACATAGTGATTTCAAGACTGGCCTGAACTACATAGTGAGATCCTGTCTCAAAAAAGCAAAATAAAACAAAAACACCTCCCCAAATAAATAAATAAAATCATAATATGAAGTATATTTCAAAGAAGGGTGTTTTCAAATGTTAAAGAGCTCAAAGGAGTTGAAAATAGAACAGAAATAAAAAGGAACTAAGTATATCTTACTTGTTTACGTAACTATATAATGTAATATAATTATTAAAGATAAAAAGATGTATTGACCACTGCTAAGGGGATTAATAAAATAAAAGCTGGATCTGATAATACTGCCCCAAATGCAAAAGTGAAACATAAAGAGACTCAGAGAATAGACTGCAGATACAAGTTGGATTCCAGAAGCCAAGAGACAATGGTAAAGAGGCATCTGAAGAAATAATATCTTATGGCTTTCTAGAATTAATCTGAATACAAGCATTCTCACATAAGAATTCAGCAATTACAGTGATCCAAAGATAACTAAGCCAATCCACAGCTAGATGAAATGCAGTGAATCTGCTAAGCAGTAAAGACAAAAACAAAATCTTACAATCAATCAAAAAAGAATGAATCACCTCCAAAGACATATTCAGAAGACAATCCAATAGCAACAACAGAGGCTGGAAGATAAATGACATAATGCCTCCAATGTGTAGAGAGAGAAAATAACTAGTGACCTAGCATTTTATACCCAGCTAAACTATCATTAAGAGTCACGACTAAATATAATAATTTGGGGATTAAAAAAAAAACCTGAAAGAAGCTGAAACTTTGTTGTATTAGAGGAATGCACATTTTGAAATGACCCACAATTTCTCAGCTATCAGTGTGCAAAAATTAAAAAAGTCTAGTAATATCAAATATTGGCTAGGCTATGGCATATGGGAAATTTTGGTTGTTGGAATGGAGGTTAGAATGCTGAGCTAAGAGAGTGGTGAATAATATTTAGAGGAGTTACAGATGAGTATTTTCAGTTTGGAAAAGCTTTTGCTCATATATACAAGGACACAGGAGTATTCACTGCAGTTCTGCTTATAATTGTGATAAAGTGGAAGCAATATGTTTTTCAGTAAAAGGATAAACTGCAACATAGCTATATAGTAAAATACTAAACAGTGTTAAAAATCAATGAACTAGCCAGGCCTGTAATCCCCCACATTCGGGAGGCTGAGGCAGGAGGATTGTCATGAGTTCAAGCCCAGCTTGGGCTACACACAGAGTTCAAAGCCAGCCTGAATTACATAGCAAGATCCTGTTTCAAAAAAAAAAAAAATCAATGAACTTATGGTAAAAGAGTCAGTGTGGATAAATTTCACAAATATCTTCAGTGAAAAAGCAAACTGTAAAAGGATGAATTCAGTAGACTATCACAATGAAAATATAAAACACACAATAGTACATTTTCCTTATAGATACAAAAATATATGTAATAAAAGTACAAAATTTTTTTCCTGAGAGTGACACATACAGACCTGAAATTAGTGTCCTGTTTGGGGAGAGTAAAAGTATGTAGGAGCTTTAGCTATACTTCCCTTTTAACCCTATCTGTAACATTTAATTTCTTTAAAATATACTGTTCTGGATCATTTCAAAATAAAAAAAGTTTAAGAAAACACTACAGCAAATATGACATATCGCTAGCAGTTATTTAATCTCAGTGGTCTGTATATGAGCATTTTATGGGGTGTTTTATGTACTTTTAGTTAAATTGAAGTGTTTCTTACCTAAGTTCTTAAACTCTCAGTTTAGTTTCACCATCAGTAGGGTAAAAGGCAGTGTGCTGCACCCAGGTGCCCTGAGCCCATGCCCTGCTTCTGCGAGGGGAGGCTCAGCTACTTTTGGCACAGAAGGCGGATACACATTTACCACCACACCCCCCCCGAAACTCCGCAAGAGTGACAGAAAAGGGTGGGGTTTCCTTAAAGATAGAAATTGCCAAGGATAAAGGATGCTGCAGAATGGATTAACAAATGGTGATGCACGCTGCCCTCCAAGAAAGCTGAGCAGAAGAGCTGAGATAGCCTCATGGACACCGCAGCGCACCCCTGCCCCCAACAACCAGTACTTGGACTTGAAGTGAAGGCAGATGCAGGTGTGCGGGTCTCTGCGAAGGAGGAAGTCTCTCGGTCCTCCACCAGAGACTCACTCTCTGGAGAAGCAAAGGCCAACCCAAGCAGCCCTGGATAGCTGGTAATGTGCCCCCATGAGACTAAAAACATTTTAACATTATTATGTGATTTCTAGTGATATTTCCACGACCTAACCATGGAGCACAGGCTGTGTAGGCAACAGCGGAAGGCTGGGTGGAGGAAAGCACAGGGCAGTGCTGACTCTGCCTCCTGCTCCCTCCACACAGCCAGTCTAATCAAAACCCGCATGCATCAGACATTGCAAGCTCTTGTGCAACCGATGAGTTGAACACGACAGTTACGATAACAGTATTTGCGCCTACCTGTGCATGTGTGTGCCTGTGAAGACAGGTGCTCATAGACTGTTACTGAGCATACATGTAAGCTTTTGTATTTAATTATTAAACTTCAACTTGTATTGTTTCATTTTAATGTTGTAATAGCAATACAGAAAATAAAGGAACTTTTTAAATTTATATACACTAACTATATTATCTATTGTATTATATATTTTACCTTTGGCCCACAATGATTCCTCTTCACTTGGTGCAATCCAGGCAATCAAAAGTTTGGACATTCATGTGAAAAATCCAAGGATTCCGTGAATGAAAAATACCAACTATGATAGGAGGTCTGAGAGTGATGCTGAAAACTGAGGAATCCACTGCGAATTCATATCTTGAGTGTCCACACACTCACTGCATCCACTTCCCCGCCCAGCTTCCAGATGCCAGTGGGCAGAGCTATACCTTCCAGGTCCAAGACTAGACAGGTTTTCTCAGGGGGATCAGACCAGCTCATGAAAAGGTCACTGAGGGATTGTTACATGCACGATACCTGCTCCCCATCTGCACACACTACACGCAAATAAACCTCACACCTCACACACTAATGCACACATGCAAACATGCATGCACTAATATCACATGCATGATTCACATGCATGGCTCACTGTACATACAGAACACACATCCTGTATGTACACAGTGCTTTAAAACTCATACTAACAGTGCAGGTATTCTTTGACTTATGATGGAGTCACATCCTGATAAACAGATAAGTTGAAAATATCATTAAGTCAAAAAATGTTTTGATTATACCTAATGTGCGTCATCACTTAGCAACACAGCACACTGTCAAATGTCAGTTGTTTCCTTTTGTAGCCATGTAATTGATCCTGTGTTTGCACACAGATAGATCATACATAGTGCGCACCCCTTGCACCAACATATGTGCATATGTGAATGCACAACATAATAATGTATAACTATCACACCCATCCTATTCATACTAGCACATTGTATACCATAAACATAACACTCTCTCTCTCTCTCTAGGAGTCTAGCCTGTGACCCAATGGCTGGAATACCCTTGCCGTGGTCTCCAAATGAGATGTCTGAAAACCTATTATGCTGTGGAACCAATCAACTGACTCCCCCACTCCTCTCAATTCATGGGATTCAGGGCACCCCCAAAATATGGCATACCAGCATTTGAGAAAATAGCAGAAGAAGAAAGATAATTCTGATCTTTTCCTGCCCTTTTACCCTGAAGCAGGTCATAAAAGGATTCTCTGACCTTCATTCAATGCAGGCCCTATGTGAGAGGGGTCCTTCTTATGCCCAGTGGGAAGAAACAGCTTTCTCTTGGAAGACACAAAGACATAGAAGAGCCTGAGCAAACAGACAGCTAATCTCCTGTATTAGTCGCGTTCCCATTGCTGGGACACGATATCCAGCACTTACAATTTAAAGGAAAAGACATTTACCTTGCCTCATGTTTTCAATGGGTTTAGTCCATGGTTAGCTAGCTTCAAGGCAAAAATAGCACGGTGGAAGGGCATGGTGGAGGAAAACTGCTCACCTCATGGCAACCAGGAACAGAGAGGAAGAACCAGAGACAAGAATACACCCTTCCAGATCACACCCCCAGTAACCTTCAACCAGGCCCCACCTCCTAACAGCATGTCAGCCATGAACTCATGAATGGACTAATCCACTGATGAGCATAGCGTCCCTTGACCCATTCACTTTCCATACACAGGAGACTTTGGGGGAACATTTTAGCTCTAAATCACAACATTCTTCATTTATTATCATTAACTCCTCCCACTTTGTCTCATCGACCTTCCTCAAAACTGTCTCCTCATCACACTGGGCATAACACACAGGCTTGTCTGTTTCTTTACATCTTGGTTGGTACAAGTCCCTGTGTCAGGTAAAATGTATATTAAATAAATCTACATGCTTTTCTCATGTTACGTGTTCCTGCCAGCTTGAACCACCAGTGATACATACATGACTATGCTATCAGGCAACTTGCACCACCCAATGGAACTGTCCCACGCCAGCCAAAGGGACAGTCATGTATGCACCACTAGTGGTTCAGAGTCACCCAGCAGTGAGGCATAGGAATAAGGGCGCCATCATGAACATGCTATGCTGTCTTTTGTTACAGGGGCCTCAGCTCTGTATCTACCTATCTTGTCTCCCCTACACCATCAGCCCCAAGTCCCAGCCCACCGCAGAAAAAAATGCAGTCCTCTACTTCAACCATTTCTGCATTCATTTCCTCCTCCTCAAGTGCAGACGAATGGTGAGTCTGGTGTCTTAGTACCTTTGGCTGAGACAAAATACCTAATACCCACGACTTTTCAGGGAGAGGCTTATTTTGGCTCGCAGTTTCAGTCTATGGTCAGCTGGTTCCAAAACAGGATGGCATGGCAGAGAGCTGCTCATGACATGGTGGAAAGGAAGCAGGGGGCCACAGGAAAAGCCACAAAGGGAAGTATAACTTGGGGTCACACCCACAGTGACCCATCTCTTCTGACCAGGCTCTGCCTCCCAAAAGGAAGGCAGCTATAAACTCCCATAACCCAATCACCTTCCAAAAGCCCCATTTATGAAGCTCTTGAGAGATATCTAGATACAAATCATCATTCCTGGCTTTCTGTCTATATCAATCACTATCCATGTGGCCTTCATCTAATCACTCAGCCACCTGACCTCAACTTTCACACCCGTACAATGGGAACACCATGTTACTCACATGCTCCATGAGGTTACTAGGAAGGTATAAGGAAATAATTCTAAGCGAGCACATTCAGGCATTGAGTCTATTTCCTGGATGCCCACCTGGTGCCAAGCACAGAGCTGGGCACTTTCTAGAAGCATCTAGACTTTCCAACCATTTTTCAGAGTAGGCATCATTTCCCCATATCCATTTCAATTTCATAGCTAGGAGGTGGTGGGGCCAGACCCTGTAAGTGCCAAGCCCCATTTTTTTCTCCACTGTGAAATCCTTGCAGACCAAAAAGCATTAGAGAAAGATCCAGCCCTTACAAATCAGGCAGCAAGACAAACACATAGGCAAGTGAGAGAAAGAGGAAATTTCTAAGCCCACAAGACATCTAGGCCATAAATCACTACTCAAACAGGGAGGCAGAGAGATTCTGGAACATTCCAAGCCTCTGTTGAGAAATACAGGCAATGCTTGGCCATAAAGAACATGTAGGAGGTTCTTATAGGAACTGGGGACCTGGAGTCAAATGCTCCCTGTGCAGAGCTGGCGGGGGTGGGGGTCCCTGGGGGCCCCCCAACACTTCAGCTGGAAGAAGTAAAGGTCTGAGCCATGGATTCCAGAGTTTATGGGCTCCCAAGAGCACAGGGCACCTCATAAATGGGACCTGATGGCAAAATGCTTGGCAAGAAAAGAGTTGGCATCATCACAGCTGCCTGTGCTCCCTGGAAGGGCGTGAGGGACACGACACTGTCCACAAGCCCTAGAATCACACAGCTCTGGAGCACAGCACGCTGACACACTGTCCCGTGATCCAAGGGTCCACCCACTCAGGAAAGGCGTGATGGTGACTCAACCCCAGCCACCCTACTCAGTCTCTGCCGTCACCTAGCACCTGCATGGCCGGGTAGGAGCCCTCGAGATGGGTGGCATGGGAGCACACCCTAATGTCACACCTGGGGGCTGGCACTAAGAAATATTACTGCCAGACACCAGCGCGTCCTCTGCCTCAAACCTAAAGTCCAGGAGGCTGAGTTCAGCACACACAAAAGCATCCAGGAAGGGAATGAAATGTATATATTTGGAGTTTTCCCCAGTGCCTGACACGGAGCTCCTAAAACCCTTGGAATTTCCGCAGTGGTAGGAGAGTCTTTAGTTGTTCACATGCTTCTTTCTACTCTGACTTGATGCTAATGAGTGCGTCTTGCTGGGCCCCTAGACAGCTTCAGGACAGAGCTGGTGGCCAGAGGCCCCAGCCGTGTAACTTTCAGCCCCACCCCTGATCCCCAAGGAGGGGAGTGGGTGACTGAGAATCACCAATGGCCAATGACTTAATCAATCAGACCGAGGAAATGGAGCCCCATACAACAACCCTAAAGTGGGGTTCACAGAGATTCCACACTGCTGAACTCACGAATGTGCTGGAGGGTGACATCCCATCCCCCAGCCTGTGTCCTGCCGATGTGTCCCTTCCATGTGACTGTTTCTCAGTGGTTTTCTTCATAATCATACGTAAAGTGCTCTCCTGAGTTCTGTACATCAGTCCATCAACTATCTACCAGACAGCTCAATGATAGAGCCCTTGGCTAGTGTGTGTGCGGCCTTGGGTTCAATTATAAGTACTACAAAAAAGAAAGAAAGAAAGAAAGAAACAATCTTTTAGGAAGACTCAGTGATACACAGCACACCTGTAATCCCAGCTAAGGCAGGCTGAGGCAGGAGGATCTCAATTTTGAGGCCAGCTTGGGGAATTTAGCACAACCTTGTATCCAAAAAATGTAAAAAAGACTAGGGATGTAACAAAGGGTTCCCTTGGTTCAAACCTTAGTAAAAATACCCCAACTTGGACCAGGAATCATGAAAATCTGATGTTATAGGCTGGCATCTGAATCCTACTGGAGCAGTCTTGTGGGATGGGCTCTTTACTGTGGGATTACCCTGATTCCAGGCAGCATCAAAACTGCATTGAGGCAGGCATGTTGGTGCACGCCTGTAATCCCAGCACTGGGGAGGCTGAGGCAGGAGGATTGTTTTGAGTTCGAGGCTAGCTTGAGCTACATACAAAGTGAGTTCAAGACCAGACTGAACTGTATAGTGAAACCCTGTCTCAAAAAAAAAATATATATATATATAAAGGGATTTCATTGACTGCTATGACACCTGGTTTGTGACAGAGAACTGGAGACTTCATGTTGGAACAGTGTATTTGGTGACCGAAGTATTTGGTGTTGGAAAAAACTAAAATACCACAACATTGTATACTGACTGCTCTGTTGAGTCACAGATCAGGAGACAGAAAGGTTTGTTCTAGAAGATTCTCCAACTCGATCTCCACCACCCCTCTTTCTTTGTGCCGTACTGGAGATTGAACCCAGGCCCTTTGCACTGAGCTGAATTTCTGGTCCTTGTTATTTTTTTACTTTGAGACAGGGCCTCACTAAATCACTAAGTTGCTCAGGCTGGGTTTGAATTTGCAATCCTCCCAGATCACTGGTGTACACCACCACGTCCAGCTCCAGGCCCCAGCTCTAGATGAGGAAACTGAGGCCCTGCAAGGCTGTGACTTGCTCCAGATCCCCCCAGCACAGTGGATCAGAGCTCCAGTACCAGGTCTAGGGAAAGCAGCCCCAGGCACTGCCACTGTTGCAGTGCCCGCATCCCACAGAGAAGTGAGGTGGAAGTGAGATGTTCCTCCTCTTGACCCCACCATCTTTCCCTGAATGTGTTCAAGACACAGAAACCTCCCATTAAAGTTTTACGGTCTAACCACTGAGCCCGCTGCTTTGTCTCCCTAATTTATACCCGACCGCGTGTCTAGACACGGCATCACGGAACGGTGCGCCTCTTTCTGCCGGGGGATGACGATAACCAGAGCTCATCGCTGTGGCCCCTCTGCAGCCCTGAGCTCTGCTGCAGGGAGTAGGGTGCACGGGGCTGGGGTGGGGGTGTTACAGACATCAGAGACAGGGCTCCCCCAGCAATGCTGCCCCCCTGACCTCCTTTGCGGAGGAGAAACTGACAAGCAGGCAACTTGCAAAAGTCAGGACTTAGGGCTGGGAATTTAGCTCAGTGGCCTAAGTGCCTGCCTGGCCAGCGCGAGGTCATGAGTTCAATCCAAGGTGCCACACACACACACACACACACAAAAAGAAAGTCACAACTTCCTGACTCAAACCCCAACTCTGTCCAGGCCACCTGCAGCTCCCCAAGTTCCATTCACTGCACCTCAAGACTCACTGCTGCCTTGGCCAGGACCTCAAACCCCAGCTGCATGCTCCCCTCCCTGAAGGGCAGGTCACTAACTCTGGCCTCCACCGAGGGTCTTGCCTGTCGGGGCTGCCCAGGGCCACTGGCCAGCAGGGGGACCCCACTTCTGAGCCCCTAATACCCAGGAAATCTGTACTTGGATCCCTGCCTCACAAAAGAAATGCAGTGACTGAATCCATCTCTCTCCCTCAGTATCTCTGTGTCTCTGTCTCTGTCTCTGTCTCTGTCTCTGTCTCTGTCACACACACACACCCCAGGACATGACCAAGTTCTTAGGGCCCATCTTGGTCTGAAGCATCGATATTCTGAATGGGAAGACACAAAAACCATTCAACATGTATGTCTAATACCACTATTCCTAGTATTGGGAAAGTTAGAGGAATAACGATAGCAATGAAAACTGTTTACCATGGGCCCGCTAGGTGCCACGTCACCTGACTTAATACGCAGTACGAGCAGGGTGTCGTGATGAATGCCTGTAATCCCTGGGACTTGGAAGACTGAAGTGGGGGATTGAAAGTTTGAGCTCAGCCTAGGAAACTTAGCAACTTAGCAAGATCCTGTCTTAAAAAAGTGAAAATAAAAAAAGGGCTGGAGATGAAGCTCAGTATGAAAGCCCTGGGTTCAGTCCCCAGTACCACCACCACCACCACCAAAAAAAGCAACAATCCTTTGAGACAAGTGCAGGTAAGGACACTAAGATTCAGGCAGCAAGTGATTTGCACAAACGCTGAGCAGCTGTCAGGATTTGCTGAAGCCTGAAGCCTTTCCGCAGTCCAACTGGAGGAGGGGATCCCTTAGCATGGGGAAGCTGGGAGTGACAGATGACAAATGACACATGACACCTCTGCCATGGCGCTGACGCTCTCGCTGGGAAGCTGAGCCATCTCAGCAAGGCAGTTAGCAAGGCAGTTGACAAGTCACGAGACAAGAGGAGGGAGGGCGGAGAATCTCTGTCCCCACCAGCTGCCCTGGCTCACTCTTGCACTCTGGGGGACACATGCAGGGCCCCAGGAAGATAACACTGCTCTGCACCATGCTTGTCCTGTTTATAAAATCACCACACTCTGCTCATGGGTTTCCGGTGACATGGGAAGGGGCCTGGTGTCTTGTGTCACCAGTGCTGTTCGTTCCAGTACTGTCCTACCCAGGAGCATGGGAGGAAAAGCAGCTGCCAATCCCACCCCTGACCGGGCTCCAATGGTGCAGAGGGGACATCCTAGACTCCCAGGGCATCCAAGTTGGCCTGGGTCAGCCACAGGGCATTAGGAAGAATAATGTTTGTTTGTTTGTTTGTTTGTTTAGACAAAGTCTCACTATGTACCCCAGACTGGCCTTGGACTCACTATAAAGTCCAGACAGGCCTCTAACTTGAGATCCTTCTGCCTCAGCCTCCCAAGTGCTGGGATTATAGGTGTGTGCTACCATGTGAGGTTTAGGAAGAATGATTTTAACTGGAGCTTATCTGTTGGAAGGCAAGTCAGGAGCAGACTGAAACCCCATGCTCCTGGGCCAGATGTGATTCAGCAGTCACATTCACTAGGGGCAAGAGGACCAGGCCAGTAGGAAGAATCTTTCCACCCAGGACTGAGGATCCAGGTACACACCTCCATGTGTGGGGGAGCAGAGAGCTTCAAGCCCCACAGAGGCAGGAGGGTCCCCCAGGTGGGCTCACCAGGCTGTCCAGCCCCTGTCTAAATCCTCCTCTCAGCTTTGTGATATCACTGCCATGTCAGTGGCTGGGGGCAGCAACCCCACTTTCCTTCCTCCATCTGCCAGGGAATTTGAGCAGCTGGGAAAGCATCAGGAAATACAGAAGAAATGGCTTCTGCAGCTGAACCCCACCATCAATGCCTGCACCCTAGAATCAGCACACTCTAGCTTTCTAGGCATTAGCAGAATGGGGGGCTCACAGCCCACAGAGTCCCCCCATCTGAAGGGCCCCATTCCAACCTCTGTGCCCCAGCATCAGAGGCATGGAGGCCACAGGAAGAGAAACAGAAATGACTAGAAGGTCCTGCCAAGTCCTGGGCATGTGAGCTAATGCTGCCCCGAAAGAGGCTCAGGAAACTCATATGCCTAGCAATCATCCCCATGGTGTGAAAGGTCAGGGGACAGAGAAGAGGCAGCTAGGTTGAGTGCCGAGTTCTCTGGACATGCAGACAGACCAGTCACTGACCACACTTCATGACCTGGGCCAGCCCTGGGTGAACACTTTCCAAGAAAAAACAGGCAGATGACATCTGCGGATATTTACAGCCCCACACCGCATAATGGGAGGCGATGAAAGATGCTTGTCTGACAACAAAACCCATCCCAGTCACTGGACGAGCTCCAGGTGGAGATGGAGGATCAAAGGCCCGAGAACTCATTGCAAGGCCTGGTGTCCGCTGAGCAGAAGCAGATGGTGAGGGGAACTCACCCCACATTCCTCCTCTGGGCCAGCCGGGGCCCAAGGTTTGCAAGACGCCCAGAGAGACTAAAGAGTTAGAAATGGG